>PVKN010003784.1:0-35818 GCA_004027915.1 Capromys pilorides | reverse complement strand
TTTGCTGTTTAACCTTAAGTCTTTGATTTCCATTCAGCTGTGTTAAACCTGTCCGTTTTTATTTCTTCTTTTGAGTTCTTACAGTAGGGAGATTATATGATATTTATACATGTAGGTCTGGTTTATTTCACTTATGAGCACATGTTCAAGATACAACAATTTATATTTGAAGTCTTCTAGTTTTTCATTCTTTATAGCTAAGTAATATTCCATTGTATAAAAATACCACATCTTTTTCAACCATTTTCAGATGATGGGCATTTTGGTTGTTTCCAAGATTTGGCTATTATGAATTGGGCTGCTATAAAAGTAGGTGCACAGATATCACTGTGGTATGATGTTTTCAGTTCTTCTGGGAAAATTCCCAGTAGGGGCATAGCTGGATTGAATGGGATTTCCAGCTCTAATTTTTTAAGGAGCCTCAACACCGCTTTCCATAATGGTTGCACCAATCTGCGTTCCCACCAGCAGTGGAGAAGGGTTCCTTTTTCCCCACAGCCTCTCCAACATTTGTTGCTGGTTGATTTCTTTATGATAGCCATTCTTTCTGGGGTGAGATGGTACCTAAGTGTTGTTTTAATTTGCATTTCATGGATGGCTAGTGATGTGGAGCATTTCTTCAAGTATTCGTAGGCTTGCTGAATTTCTTTCTCTGAGAAGTGTGTGTTCATGTCAGATGCCCATTTCTGGATTGGGTCTTTGAATTTTGGGACCCTAATGGTTCTTAATTATTTATAAATTCTAGATAGAAGACCTTTGTCTGAATACTTATTAGTTAAAATCTTTTCGAAATTTGTGGGTTGTCTTTTCACTCTGTTGGTAATTTCTTTTGAGGTGAAAAAATTTCTTAGCTGTAGGAGGTCCCAGTTGTTGATTCTTTCAAGTGTCAAACATGCATTTTGGTTTTTGTCCATGAACTTTTTGGCTACCTAGATGTCTTGAAGATTTTCTCCCACTTTCTCTTCCAGGAGATTTAATGTTTCTCTTTTAATATTTAGATCTTTAATCCATTTAGACTTTAGTTTAGTGCATGATGATAGACTTGGGTCAAGGTTTAGTTTTTGGCATGTAGAGAGCCAGTTTTTCCAGCACCATTTATTAAAGAGGCTATCTTTCTTCCAGTAAACATGTTTGGCCCCTTTTTCAAAAATAAGGTGTCTCAGTGTGTTTGTATTTCCTTCTGTATCTTCTAATCTGTTCCATTGATCCTCAGGTCTATTTTTTTGCCAATACTATGCTGATTTTATTACTGTAGCTTTGTAGTATAATTTTAGGTCAGGAAGTGTAATACCTCCTGCCTTGTCTTTGTTGCCCAGGATTGTCTTTGCAATTCTGGGTCTTTTTTGGTTCTAAATAAATTTTAGGAATGACTTCTCCAGGTCTGTGAGATATGTTGATGGTATTTTGATAGGAATTGCATTAAATCTGTATAACAATTTAGGAAGTATGGCCATCTTCGCAATGTTGATTCTTCCTATCCAGGAGCAGGGAATATCTTTCCATTTTCTAAAATCCTCTATGATCTCTTTTTTCAGAGTACTATAGTTTTCACTGAAAAGCTGTTTTAGTTCTTTTGTTGGGTTAATTCCCATGTATTTCATTTTCTTCGGTGCTATCATAAAAGGTATTGTTTCTCTAATTTCTCTCTCAGTGTGTTTGCTCTCTGTATAGAGGAATGCCATCGACTTTTGTGTGTTGACTTTGTAACCTGCTATGCTACTGAATTTGTGTATTAATTATAGTAGCTTCTCAGTGGGGTTTTTTGGGTCTTCCAAGTAGATTATCATGTCATCTGCAAATAGCAATAGTTTCACTTCTTTACCTATTCTTATTCCTTTTATTTCTCTCTCTTGTCTAATGGCTGTAGCTAATGATTTCAGAACTAGATTGAATAGGAGTGGTGATAGAGGACATCCTTGTCTTGTACCAGATTTGAGAGTAAAAGACCTCAGTTTTTCCCCATTTAGAATTATGTTAGCTGTTGGATTCTCATAGATGACTTTTATCAGCTTGAGCAAGAGGCCCTCTATTCCAAGTTTCTGCAGCACTTTGAACATGAATGAATGTTGGACTTTGTCAAAGGCCTTTCCCACATTATTTGAGACAATCATATGATTTTTGGCTTTAGCTCCATTGATATAGTGTATTACATTTATAGATTTGTATTTTTGAACCATCCTTACATCCCTGGGGTGAATCCTACCTGCTCATGGTGTATAATCTTCTTGATGATTTGTTGTATTTTTGTGGCAAGGATTTTACTGAGAATTTTTGCATCTATGTTCATGAGAGAAATTGGCCTGTAGTTCTCTTTTTTAGTTGTCTATCTTTCTGGTTTTGATATCAGTATAATACTTGCCTCTAGGAATGTTTTTGGGTGGATTGTTTCCTTTTCAATTTCATCGAACAATTTCACGAGTATTGGGCTTATGTCTTCTATAAATTTCTTGTAGAATTCAGTGGTGAATCCGTCAGGTCCTGGGCTTCTCTTTGTTGGTAGAATTTTATTACATTTTGTATTTCATTAGCTGTTATTGGGTTATTGAGAATTCTTATATCTTCTTGATTCAGTTTGATTGTTTATACTTTTCTAGGAATCTGTGCATTTCTTCTGCATCTTCAATTTTGTGAGAGTAAAGATTCTCAAAGTAGCTATACATGATCCTCTGAATCTCTGCTGGGTCTGTAGTAGTTTCACCCTTTCATTCCTTATTGCTTGAATTTGAGTCCTTTCTTTCCCCTTTTTGATGAGGTTAGCTAAGGGCTTATCAATTTTGTTTCATCTTTCAAAGAACCAGGTTTTTGATTCATTAATTCTTTGTATTGTTTTCTTTGTCTCAATTGAATTAATTTCTGCTCTAGTCTTTATAATTTCCTCCTATCTTTGGGCTTTTGATTTTTTTGGCTCTTCCATTTCCAGTTGGTTTAGGTGTTTCATGAGAGTATTTGTTTGTTCCCGTTCTGTCTTCTGAAGTGTGAGTTCAGAGCTATAAATTTCCTTCTAAGTACTGCTTTCATTGCATCCCATAAATTCTGGTAAGTTGTGTTTGAATTTTCATTAAATTGTAGATATTGATTAATTTCTTGTTTCATTTCATCTGTAACCCACTGGTTTCTGAGAAGGGCATTGTTTAATTTCCATATATTTCTGGGTTTCTTGTGTTTTCTTTTGTCATTTATTTCCAATTTCATTGCACTGTGATCAGATAGTATGCATGGGATGATTTCTGTTTTCTTTTATATACTTAAGTATGACATGTGGACTAATATGTGATCTATTTTAGAAAATATCCCATATGCAGCTGAAAAAAATATATTTTGAAGTGGTTGGGTGGAACACTTTGTGTATGTCCACTAAGTCCAGTTGTTCCAGGTTCTGGTTCAGTTCTGCTACTTCTTTGCTAATTTTTTGTCTGCTTGACCTATCTTTCTGGGATAAAGGGGTGTGAAGGTCTGCTGTTAAGATTGTGATATTTGATAGTAGATTTTTCATGCCCATTAAGGTTTGTCTTATATAACCTGGTGCTCCCGTGTTGGGTGCGTACATATTTATGAGTGTTACCTCTTTGTCTTGAATTTTTCCCTTAACCAGTGTATAGTGGCCTTCTTTATTTCATTTGACCAATCTTGGTTTGAAGTTTATACTGTCTGCAAACAAGATTGCTATGCTTGCTTTTTTTTGAGATGCTGGAGCATGTAGTATTGTTTTCCATGCTTTCACTTTTAGCCTATGAGTTTCTTTATCAGTTACATGTGTTTCTTGTATACAGCATATGGTTGGATTTTGCTTCCTCATCTACTCTGCCAGCATATTTCTTTTAATTGGAGAATTGAGTCCATTCACATTAATGATTATAGTTGAAATGTATTGACTTGTGATTGACATGAGTTCTACTAACTACTGTTTACCTCTTTTTCTGCTGTTTTTAATTGGTTGCCCTATTTGGTGGGTTGTTTCTTTTCTCATTTGTTGAGTTTGGGTCATTTTGGTCCCTCTCTAAAAGTTTTTAAAGTGTACTTTGTAGGGTTGGCTTTGAAGTCATGAAATTCTTTAGTTGTTCCTTGTCATGGAAGTATTTCACGTCTCTCTCATACTTGAAAGAGAGTTTTGTGGGGTATAGCAGTCTGGGCTAGAATTTGTTTTCATGGATGACTTAAAGCACTCTGCTTCTTGCTATTCTTGACTTCATGGTTTGTGAAGAGAAATCTGCCTTTATTCTGATGGGTTTTCCTTTAAATGTGATCTGTTTCTTTTCTATAGAAGCTTTAATACATTATTCTTCCGCTGTTTTTCTGGGATCCTGACTATTATATGTCTGGGTGTTTTTAGTTGGCTTGATGTTATTTCGAGTTCTGTATGCTTCAGTTACCTGAATGTCTGTTTGTTTTCTCAAATTTGGGGAGTTTTCTGCTATTACTTCTGCTCATATTCTTTTTATATCATTTGTATTGACTCCCTCTTTCTCATTGATTCCTATTAATCTCATGTTGTTCATTTTTGCATCATCTTGAAGATGCTGAATTATTTTTTCCTGCATCCTGGTTATTTTTAAGAGATCCTTTCTTACCTTTTCACTAGCTGCAATGCTGTCTTCAAGATCTGAGACTCTATCTTCACTTTCATTCGTAAGGTTTTGCCAGCTTAAGATTGAGATTTTATTTTCTTGTATATCTCTTTGAAACTGTTTCATGTGATCTATTTCTTTCCTATATTGCTCAATCAGGGAATCCATCATTTTTCTATTCTCTAATTTTTTATCAATATCTTCTTAATAGTACTGAAGTCTCTCATTATAGTTATCCTTTCTGTGTCTCGTTCAGAGATTACTTTTGCTCTGTTCCCCTCTTTACCTTTCTGTAGTTGTTCCCCTACTTTAGATACTTTTAATTTAGAGATGTCTTTTTTAACTTCAGAGATTATTTCTGTGGAGGACTGCCTGAGCAGCTCTCGTTGTAACAAGAGCAACTGTTTCCATTTTGACTGAGCCTGACCCTTTTTCCTCGTATTGAAATGTACAGAGCAGACTAGGACTTCTCATTATCATTTCAATCGGCCTTAAGCAGTGTATTGGTCTATCCAAGGTGCTGATGGTAATTTTTGAAGATGGCACGCTTATTTCCCTAATAACAGGATGAGAGCCAATGCTCCACGGGTCAGCTCGGATCGAGCCTCAAGATAGAGGCTATGACTTCCTGGGGCTTGAAAGATTACACATCAGAGCTGAAGCACCAGACCCCTAAAATATTAGATGCTATCTCAATAGCACGTTGCAAATTACTTCCTTTGTAAATCTCTAAATATGGCAGAGATGAATACAGGCCTCCTATCTAGCCCAGCTCACAGCCCACCTTCTTCCCACAATTCACTTCAGTGCTCACCTTCTTCCCACAATTCCCCTCAGTGGTCACTTTCTTCCCAAAATTCCCTTTCACAAGCCATTCCCCCTTCTCCAGTGAATAAAACCCGAGTGCAGCCCTGGATCACCCTCTTTGTTCCAGAAGCCATTTTCATGGTTGGACCTAGGGCCCCTTGATTCCCCGATAATTCTATAAATGTTTTAGTATCTTTGTTATTGCCATGGGTTATGCTGGGAGTGGTAGATTGGAATTAACTTGGTAGAATTCCCATAATGAATTTTTAGGATTGTAAGTTTAGATTTCTTGGGCCAGTGTGAGAACCAGAAAGGGACTCCAACGATTTCTACTCTGGTTTCCTCGATACATTTCTGCAGGTTGTTTTTTTTTTTCTATTTCAGAGTCTATTAATTTATGCATTTCTTTTTGTACTTCAGATGTTATCTCTGATCTGAGTTGCTCTATATGTTTCAGCACTTGTCTGTCTACCTCAGATGCTACAAATTCAAAGGTTTTGGCTGCATGATTCCCATTTTCTTCCATGGTAGTGTCTCCTGTATTTGTTTTGGGTGGACTCAGAACCTAAGATTTAATCTTGTTCCTTGTCTTTATCATTTTTATAGCAGTGATTTTTGCACCTTGGTGAAGTTATGAAGTTAGCACCTGGCCACCATGTAGCCCAGTCTAGATGGCGGATGGAGTTGCAGCTTGAGCTCGAGGGATGGATGTGGGCTAGGAGAGTCTTTACCTAGTCACCACACAGCTCAAGTTGCTGAGTGGGCCGGTTGGGATGGCGGATGGAGTCACCCCTTGAGCTTAGGGGTAAAAGTTTTATTTTAAATAGAATAAAAAATTTAAAATCTTGTAATTTTGTTGTTGTTTTGTGGTACCAAGAATGAAACTCAGGACTTTGTGTTTACCAGGCAACCACTTATTCCACTGATCTACCTTCCCAACTAAAAATCTTGTAAAATGATACAGAATTCCAAAACAAGATGATAGAAAATTACAATGGTTGCTATATTGCATATTGTTATCTCTGAAATAGTCGTCAATATTATCAGACATAGTCATGCAAAATTGGTCAAAAAATTAAGCATTAGTTTCTCTTTTCAATAAACTAGTAGAAATTAGTAGTATGACTATCTTAGCTATCTGTGTGTGTGTGTGAGTGTGTGTGTATGTGTGTATTTTTTCCTCTTCTCTCCTTTCTTTCTTGCCTCGTTTCTCCTCTCCCAGTTGTTTCTTCCTTTTGAGCAGTTTCTTTCCCTTTCACAATACCTATTGTACCTTTTGGATTTTATTTACTCTTTCAGTTTCTTAAACTAGGGAGACAATAGGATGTTTACACATACATGTCTGGCTTATTTCATTTATAAGTATGGTCTATGTATAGTTGTATCAATTTGCCTATAAAAGCCTCAATATTATATTTCTTTAATGTTGATTAGTATGCCATTGTATAAAAAGACCACATCTTTTTAATCCATTCCTCACTTGATGACCATTTGGGTTGTTTCCAAGATTTAGCTCTAAAAATTGTGCAGCTATAAACATGGGTGTACATATATCAATGTGGTATGATGTTTTTAATTCTTCTGGAAAAATACCCAGGAGGAGTATAGCTGGTTTGAATGGGACCTTTACTCCTAACTTTGTGAGACATTTCTACACTGATTTTCACAGTGGTTGTAACAGTCTGCACTCCCACAGTGAAGAAGGATTCCTTTTTTCCCAATCCTCTCCAGCATTTGTTACTAGTTGATTTGATGATAACCATTCTTTCTTGGGTGGGATGAAAATTTCTGTGTTGTTTTAATTTGCATTTCTCAAATGACCGATGATGTTGAACATTTTCTCATATATTTGCCATTTGTATTTCTTCCTCCAGGAAATGTATAGTTATCTCAGATGCCAAGTTTTTGATTGAGTCTTTGAATTTTGGGGGCCCATTTTTTTTTTTTTTTAATTCTTCATGTGTTCTAGATAGAAGTCCTTTTGTGTGAAGGACAGTTGACCAAATTTTTTCCCAATTTGTGAGGGATTTTTTTCTACTCTGTTTTTCTCAATTTATGGTTTCTTTTGATGTGCAAAAACTTTTCAGTAAGATGAGATCCCAGCTGTTGATTCTTTGAAGTATTTCCCCTGCAATTTGATTTTTGTTCTTGAACTCTCTGCCTATGAACTCTATGACTTCAAGATTTCTATCTAATTTCTCTTTCACTAGATTTAGTATTTCCATTTTAATACTTAGATCTTTGATCCATTTTTACTTTAATGCATGGTAATAGATATTGGTCTAGTTTTAGTCCTTGGTATGTGGAAAGCCAGCTTTTCCAGTGCCATCTATTAAAGAGGCTATCTTTCTTCTTGTAAAACTGCATCTGTATTATTTCACAGCCCCCGTAGGAGAGATTGGTTTAACTTGCCAGTCTTCTGCTTCTGAAGTGCCATCGGGTGTCATTGGGTTTGCTGAAAAATCCAGTCTTGACCAGGGAAGTGGCCACTTATAAGCCCCTGTGATTGTTGACAGGGCTTAGATCCAGGTGAGTTGACTCAGTTTCTTACTGATTTCTAGCCAGAGGCCACCCACAGTCCTTGTTGCCTTAAGTGTGTACCACATGACTTCTGCCTGGACATCTGCTGCCTGACATAAGTTGCTTAAAACCCAGTTGGACCCTGTCACCTTTGGCCTCTTTAAAACCTCCCCTTTCTCTGTGGTGATTTGCATAGAGGCCACTTAAACCTTACACAAGGACAGGAATATCAGGATGTGGAGAGAGCTGAGAGGTTCTTTTAGAAACTGTCTGCTACTAGTTCTCTACATATTAAGCAATTCTTTTTAAAAAGTGAAAATAAAAATACTATGAGAAAAGTAGTTATTTCCCCCCTAAGAGGATATTAAATATTTTACTGTTCTAATGAATGGTTTTCAGAGGTTCCAACCTACCCCACAGTGTTGCTATTCTGGATAAATTATCTGCAGTTAATGTCCTCTGGTACAGAAGATTGATAGAAAAGCATGAAGTGATTTGGGGATAAACACTTCTCTGTGAGTTCATTCAGTGTCCATGAATTGAGTCTTTTCTATAATCTGCTACTGGACTGTGCTCTGAAATCTGCCATGGAATAAAGAAGTAGAGAAATTGGAGGGGTGGCCTCTAAAACCCACATGTGGAAGCCAATTTTCTGGTAGTAAATTTGCTTATCTGGAATGGAGCTGTTGGCTCAGAGAGAATGCCTAATGGTCATATGAAACTAAATTGCATGCATTCTGTGGGAATCATTCTTTAATTAAGAAGTAAGTCACATACATGAAATACAGAGCAAGCAAAATATTTTGTTAGAGGATATCTGGAAAATGCTTAGTCTCCAGGCAGTCAGAAAAGATAGGATGGCCTTTTCCTGCCTTGACCTTTGTGTTTATTCTGCCAGTTTTTGGATATTAAACATTTTGAATGCCCTAAATGTTTTTAAGTTTAAGGCATTATAATCCTGTAATAGTTTGTAAAGTGTGAGACACTAGCCTCTACGTAGTTGGGTTTTTCAAAAGCAGCTCAATTGTTTGCTGAATGCAATCTGGGCTAAGTGTGTAGCTTAGAAGTGGAGTGCACACATCAGGGGCACAGACCCTGGTGCAGTCCCTGTTACCCCACCCCCATCCTTAATTAATCAGTTCAAATACATGGAAAACAGGGTATTTATCTTTGGTGTTTAAAAGAGAAAATAGTATTAGCAGACATTTGAAAATCTCTCCGATGCTATTTCATATTCATTCTTCTACTCTGAGAGCAATGACTACATTGCCTCTTCTGCTGGCTTCACATGAAAAGCAGTCTTACTTTAGTTACAAAATAATAATGGTATGAGTTACATTGTAGTACCTACTATGTTCCAGGCCTGTTCTATCAAGAACAATCATATACTGCTTTGATTTTTGTAATCATTTAAAAAAATCATTCCCAAACTTGAAAATATATGTACATCAGCCTCAAGCATCTTCCCTTGAACTAATGTTTTCATCCTGCTGATTCTCTTGTTAGCAAAGTTGAATAAAGATTAAGCTTGTGTCCAGTCTGTATTTCAATGAGAATAATGTTTTCAGTTTTGGAAATGTGTACTTTGATTAACTCTGAGATTGATATAGGCACTGTTATTATCCAACGGCATAAACGTGCCATGGGGAAGCTGAGCACCTGGCCCATGGCTTTGCAGCCAGCAAGTGGTAGGGCAACACACTGGAAGGCCAGCAGTCTGCACAGAGGTTGGTATGCTATGCCTGGTCTTGAGGAATTTGTTTTCTTTATCTGTGCATTTAGGCCATAGGCATTCTCCTGACAGTAAGGAAACAAGATCAACTAAAAAGAGTCTAAGACAAATCAGTGCACTCCAGCTAAAGGCAAACAAAGGAACCATAAACACACAATCAGCCAGGCCCAAGCATGTAAGTTAGGACAGCCCATCTAAGAAAGCCCACATCTCACTATTTTAAAGAAAATTAATGCCCATCCATAATGACCTCATTATGATCCTGATGGGCAACATAAAATAGTTCCTAGTGGTTTGGATTCTAACTCTAAAAGTTACAGAAAAGCCTGAAGCTCTGTGAAATGCCTCAGTGAACATCTTGGAGTATAGCTTCAGGGTTGGCACAAAGAATTGGGAAGAGGAGCCAAAAAAAAAAAAAAAAAAAAAGAGAGAAGAGAAGAGATGATCAGTCCCTGAAGTGCAGCTGGGACCTGGTGGGTGTCACGGACCTTTGGTCCCATAATTTCCTTAGCCCACTCAGTAGAGGTCTTCATCAGAATTGGATTTGAAAGCCAGGAAAACTTGGCCCCTGCATCCATCCATGGATTCTGTTAGTGCCTTGTACAGCATTGGAGCCTTAGGCTTCAGCCTTTGAACTCCACTATATCAGAGTAGCCTGTCAATGCACACATGCCCATAGAGAGCTTATTCCTTTAAGTTACTGACCTAGTCCTGCCTTTCTTTGGAAGATTTGATAAGGGCACTGCCAGAGAGGACAGAAAGAGCCTCAACTTGCCCACTGGTGGTCCTGGGAGTTGGCTCACTCCTGCCCGACATCCTGAGCAGTTAACAGTTTCTGTCTTTAATAGTATTATCAGTTGTCCCTCAAGTGTAGTCTGGGTCAGTCTAGCCAGCTGCTGCTTAGTATTCTCCTGGTTTACTTTATATTTTTCAAAGTATAAATAAAAAAACAAGTAAAAAATGTTTGTGAATGTGTACTACATTTATACACACACATACGTGTACTTACTAGAATTTTTGCTAATAATAAAACATTCTCATTATAAAAAGGTGGGACATTACAAAAATTTATCAAGGAAAATAGATAAAAAATATTCTAAAGTGTAGCTACCATACTACTTTCACTTACTCAAAGGGTATCATTGACATTTAATACCCTCTCATGCAAATCTTTGCATATATATGTGTATGTATATGTACACACACGCACACACATTTAGTAAACCAATAATTATATGAGAAGCTGCTCCTTGTGAGTAGGTTGCTAGTAAACTTTTCTCCTTAGCAATGTGACCTCTCATGCTTAATGCATGCCAACTCAAATCATCACTGTAGTCCATCACACTTACGGTGCTGGGGCCAGCCTTTCTTAGTGTAGGGAGATGGCCAGAAACAGACTGATCAGAGCCCTTGGGTTTGTGCAGCTTTTCCTCTGAGTCTTGAAGACTGTGTGTACTTGGAGGTGAGGATGCCGATGCAAAAATGAAGCTAACAAGGCTGGAGAAGACTCAGAGGACATAAGTGAGCATTAATGGAGAAGCAGCAGGGTTTGGTACACATGGGGTGTGGGTGTGACCACTGCCCCTGGGACTGTCCTTATAAGGTCGCCTGGATGAGGCATCCCGTGTGTGGACATAAGAGTCTCTAAGGATATGTGACTTTTACTTTTGTTTATATAAGAATGGAGGAATTCTGTGATGATGCTGGGCACTGATTTAATTAGCAGCTGCAGGAGTCAGGCACACCAGCAAGCAGATTCTTTCCACCTTCTGCAGAAAGGATGTTTTTAACCACTCATGGTCATGGATCTGTGATAAATATCCATGTTTTCACTAAGAAAGATCTCACAGCCAGAATTACTGTGTTTAGGATGTTTAGAAACAAATTTGGACTAGGACTGCTTTTTAAGAAAAGTGGCAGTTCCTGTATATAGATGAATTACACTGAATCTATTAAAAACACATGTTGTGTTGAGGTAAATGCAAAGCTCTTATTTACCCTGCTCTGCCAGGGCCTAGGGTGCATATCCCGGATTTGAATGTGTGTTTAAGCTATTACACTGCAGGAAAAAAGCTCAGTCTTGTTTGTGTTACATGGAGGTTCTTATTCTCAAACTTGCTGGTTTGCGGCCAGGCATTTCACTGAAATATCTATTACTGTGTATCGCAGTGGAAGCCAAGTCCATTTTTTTCAACTGTTTTTATTAGGAAATATAATGTTCAAAGCTTTAGAGTGTAAAGTTGCTTCCAGCCACTTAAGGTTGGAGCTGCCTGTCTGCCCCCTTTGCTTAGAATGTGCATCTCTCTTTCTCTCTTAGTTATCTTTTCCAGTGTAGTACAGACAGCATCTTCTCTAGGAAGTCTTCACTAACTTCTCCAAGCCTGAGCCCGTCACTCCTGCTCTGGGCTTCCATGGTGTCTCACTTTCATAACTGGTTTTGGAGTCTCCTTTCTGTCTCCAGCCCTTCCCGTGCCAGGTTCCCTGTCAGGATCCCTGCCACACTTCCTGTCCCTGACCTTATTCCTTGCACCAAGGACAGTGCCTGTCTTCTCATGTCACTCGCTTTGTAGTGAATGAATAAGGATACCCGTCTTCTTGAAGCCATTTGCTAACAGGGTCTGGGGGCAGGGGACGACTACATTCTCATGAATACTTTCTGCTCCCTGGGTCACCTCCCTACTCCTATATACCTCAAACCTTGGGATGAGATTTGAGAAGATTGTGACCCTGTGAGATACATATGCAACTTTTGCATCATATAACAAACTTCAGTCTTCATTCTCTAACAGGTAGCCTGTGCAGTTACCTTTGATAGCTAGTGACACATAAATAATTGATGAAAAATAAAAACAGCAAACATTTCAAAATGAAAAGCAATCTGTGGTCTGTAGGATAAGATCACTCTGATTTATAAAATATGGCTTAGAAACATTGCAATAAGCACCCTAAGTATGGCTCCTCTGCTGGCATTTGGCTGGGAGCTGGATACTGGGTTCTGTTCTTCTGAGCCCAGGCTATGATGTTTGGGGGTCGCTATGGGCACTTCAGGCATGGACCTGGACTGTAGGTGTGGCAGAGAACCTGCCAAATCCATTTCAAGGTGATGAGTGACACGCTTGTGGGAGGACCACACTATCATCCATCCCCTGAGATCTTGGTTGCTCTGTTTTCCTTTTGCAGAGCTGAAAATTAAACTATATCTAAGTGATTTTCCTCGTATTCACTTATATTCTTATCATCATAGTATACAGTCTAAAGAAACAACTGACCAAAAGTTTGATTTCCAGAAAAGATTACCCGTTGACCTAATTGGTTTAGGCTGCTGTGCCAAGATACTATGGACTGGGTGTCTTATAAGCAACAAAACTTTATGGTTACCAGTTCTGGAGGCTAAGAAGGCCAAGATCAAACTGCCTGCAGGTTTTCATGACTTCTGTGAACTGGGATCCTCATAGGTAGAGAGTTGCTTCTTCCTTTGTCCTCATGTAGTTGCTGGGAATTGAGGGGAAATGGGATGCCTCCGATTTTTTACAGGGACACTGATCCCGTTCATGAGGCCAGGAATCTCAGCCTGAATTTCCCAAGGCTCCTTCCATTTAACGCTACTTTAGAATTTCAATTTAAATATGTAGATTTTGAAGGGATGCTAACATTCAGACTGTAGCATTCACAAAGGCTCAACTCTTAATTTTAATGTTACCATGTTTGGGGAGAGGTCTGAGTTAAGGAATTCACGACACATGTTGCGTTGTAAAGAAATATCATGCTGGGGAGAGAGCAGGTAGGAGAAATGAGGAGGGAAGGCTGTCTTCAGACTACCTGGAGTTAATATACGAATGGCATGATGAAGTCACAGTGTCACAATTAGTGCAGAACTCCAGGGGAAAGTAAAGGTTGAAAAGTGTTTTAGAAACCTGCATTGTGCAACTGTTGTAGCTGACACTGTAATTCTCCACTGTTGATGTTTCTAGTTTTCAGTGTGCTTGGAGGAGTTCTTCTTTTACAGCCCACTTGCCTAGCCGGGGATGTGCTCATAAGCTTCTTTCACAGTGTTCCAACAATTTCCTTTTATTCTCAGAGCAATCCCTTAGCACAGAGGAGGGATTCATGCCCAGAGAGCCATGATGCAGATTCTAGCTAGAGAATACCCACAGCTGCTGAAGGCCAAGTGGGGAAAGCCAGGAGAAAGAGACCCAGTGCCACCCATTGAGAAGCTCTCTGCCTACCTAGGGAAGCTTATTTGGAACCTAAGGGGCAGATAGTTTCCATTTAGTGGGAGAAGGGTGGGAGGCAGGAGGATGAGTAGCTGAAGACTTTTTTGGTAGAAAGTGAGTCCATCTCTTTGTGCACATGCATAGCAGTTTGTGTTTTCCTCCTGAGTTTTGCTCTCTGATAATTATCATATTCCAGGAGAAAAGGAAACTCTTAGAGACCATGAGATTGCTGGAGAGCTGATGAGTGGGGTATGTGCTGTGGGGAGGTGACGCTGCTGAAAGGCAGTGCCGCAGACTCTGGGCATGCCTGTGTAAGTCATATATGCTCGGTCACGAAGTAGCTACAGTAGCACTGGGACCAGACAAGAGAGGCGTTTGACTCACAACACATTTTGTTCTTTGTATTTAGGGAAACAGCTTCGACTTTCTATAGCCTAAAGCAAGTTACTTAGAACTTTGCAAACAGCTTTCAGTATTTTACTTTAAAATGATTAGTGCCGAAAAAGTAAAGGTAGCACCAAACCCATCAGCATAAAGTTGTACAATAGAAGTTTATGTCTAAAGGACTAGATAGACTAAAGTCCTATTCATAGGCCCCAGCTAAAAGTGAGAACAGACCTGCATTTACTCAAAATGCCTTTAACCGAAGTTTCCCCCTGATTGTGGGAATGTCAGAAATGCAGTAGTGGCTACCTGTATAAGACACAGGGCTAGGATTTTGGGCTGTTGTGTAATCGCTTATGTAAAATCAGGGTTCTTCCAGGCAAGTCAAGTATGTATGCATGAGGTATTTAATGAAGTTTGAAACACTGTTTTTGAACTGAGCAGAACAGAAAAATTACAGGTATAAACTTGTCCTTACATTTCAGGTTGGACTTCTTACTGAACTTATTGAAATTGAGATTTAAACTGCATTACCATAGTGGATTCCCTGTTTTCCAGGTTTTTTTTCCCCATTGATTCCCAGAAAAAAAAAAAAAATTACTGAACATTGATTTCCGAAGAAAGGCTCATTTTATGTATGTCTGTGTGTATTTGTGTCTCTGTGTGTGCTTAATTATTTATTTAGCTTTTTTCATATAAAGAAGAGTAGGTATTGTAGTATGTCATGTAAGGTTTGGGGTTTTTTAATTATTATTTTTATTAGGAACTCATAAGAAGAATTCTACTAAGAACAGCTTGAAACTGCTGAAACATTTAGCGAATGAAACTTTAATTTTCACTCACAAGTCTGACAGCAAATTGTGAGAATGCTCTGAGCAGAGCTGCAGATGCTCTCATGCTGATTTTGTGCTTCTGATACCGTCTGTGCACTGTGTGCCCACCAAGTGCAGGTGCACATGCCAAGATGAATCTGGGTGTCATTCTCTGCTGCAGATGTCCTTCCCTTTAGTGCAGCTGGGCCGAACCACACCCTCCTGTAAGGCACAACCCAAGCGCTTCTTCCACAGTAAGCTCTACCATAGAGACCTCCTGTTCTTGCTGACAATTAACATAGCTTGGTAAGTACAGTTGGAGGGTGTTGAACAGAAACAGAGGTACAGAGCTCAGCACACCCCGTTTCCTCCTGACATAGACACTTGGTTGTATTCACCTGGATCCTAATTTTGCATATAAGAAAATGAGACCCAAGGTAGGGAAATGATTTGGCCGGTGTTATGGAGCTTGTAGATGGTAGCGGCAGGACTGAGATTTAGATATTCATGAAGTGCTCATTCCCCAGATGTGTTAAGAGGAAGAAGCATTGGAAATGCATTTCTGCCTGTGTTTATTTTTTCTGTCTGGTCCAGGCCTGCATGGCTGGTGGGTGAGAAACCACATCACAGTGGTTTCTCCTGTCAGTGAACAGGGATAGTCTCCAGACCACCATCCAGAACCTGGGTAGAAATGGAAATGTGTAAGTGTATATTGACTGCAATGTGATGAATTGAAACTGCGTGAGGCATGTGTACACTGTGACTTTTGAGACCCAAGTAGCACTCTGCAAGAAGTGGTTGGGACTGCCATGTATTGATGTAATAATTTGTAGCTTCCCTTGTCTATTTCTGCAAATGACACGGTCAATAGTTACAGCAAAGAACAGAATTGTGACTTGAGGGAAGAGCATGTCTAGAGTCTAGTGTACAGGGCTATAATCACATCCGGGGTCTTTCCTCTCCTTCCCTTCGGTCTCCTCTCAGTACTAACTGTTCCTCCATGCAAAACAATCCATGTCCAGAAAAGTGAATATGTATTTCCTCTGTACATCCTAAAAAAAAGATAGATTTTTTTCGTTTTATTCATAAAAGGCTTAATAGATAGGCAAAGCAAATTGAAAAAGCTACTTTCTGCACATCTTAGGCCTAGAAGCAGTAGTAATTATGAACAATATACTTGTGTTTGCTTTAGACCTCAACTGCAGAGGTCGTTTGGGTGCGTTGATAGTGTATGAGTGGTACACACAATGCTTCTGTGACTCCCTGCTTGGTGACACATTCAGGAATGCAGTTATAGGAATCTGATACAAAATACAGCCTTTTCTCTTGGTATGCAGGGTATTTTTTGTAACATTAGTAGTCTAAACAGATGCTTAAAATGATATGTGGAATGGAGCTACAGTAGAGTTCACTTTTGAAATTGTCTTTTTCAAGTGCCTTTTGGGGTATAATGTCCTGCTATTTGTAGCTTTGGGAGGACTCCCCATAAAAGTGAATCTTTCATACGAAATGAGTTTTGGGTGGTGAGGAATTCTGTCATCAGAGGCATGGTAGAGAAAGGCTGGATGTTTTCTTCAATCTCAGCCTTTTAAAGTCATTTACACTTTACTGTTAGTCTAGAGAGTGGAACGAATAACAAAACACCTGCTGCTGAGACTAGCCCAGTCCCTGACCAAATGAAATGGAACTCGTCACCCTCAACTTAGAGTTCTGTCTGTTGCTCACATTGAACCATTCTCTCCTTGCGAAAAAATACCCGAATACCATATTTTAATGTACATAGGTATGCATATTTGTGGTTAGCTTATATGTGTGTGTATATGAGGACTGGCAAAAATGTGGTGTATGTTTAAATTAAAATGAAATTATTACCATTGAAAGACAGATTTCCAATTATCCCCTCCAAAATGAACACTCTTATGTCACTGTTCTTGCCACTTTCGGAAGCAGTTCTGGAAGTCCACTTTCTTGAGTGTCTTTGATTGTGCTGCTGGTGCTGCCCCAATGTCGTGGATTGATTAAAAATTGATTAAAAACATTTATGGCAATTTCTGTCAAATAAAAACAGTACAGTTTGTCTGCATGTGTCTTATTCACCAGATCTGGTGCTGTATGACCTATGATTTCTCCTCAAATTTAGATGACCTTGAAATGTAAGCATTTTGAATTACTTGGGACATTGAGGCAGCCACAATGGTGCAACCAAAAGACACTAACAAGGCCTGCCGTAACTGTTTTAGAACCTGGCAAGAGCAGTGGTTTCAGTGTATTCAAAATGAGAGGGAGTATTTTGAGAGGGATTAATGACAAGGTGTCTTTTACTGTAATAATTTTTATTTAAACACATTGTAATTTTTAATCAGCTCTTGCGTGTATTCTTTCAGGATAGGGAGTCTGAGAAGAGACAAATTTGTGTGGCTTAGAGTTTTGGAAAATAGATTTGATGAAGGAAGAAAGTTAGGGCATGGATGATCAAAATTTAGATGAGTGAAAAGGCACAAGAAGTCTTTAGTGAGGAAATAAATTTGTGCAAATGTTACTTAGGTGGCTTTGGAAGTATGTTAGGAATTTATTCTCAAATTGAAATTGTGTAACTTTTCCTCCCATTCCTCCACCCTGGAATTGTGTATTCTAAATCTAGGAAGCATGCTACTTTTAGACATATATATATATATATATATATATATATATATATATATATATTCATGTGACATTATGAATATAGCCATATATACATATGTATGTTTGTCGACAAGTTTAAGTGGGTATAGATGTAGGCAGAGAAAGTGGCGGGGGAAAGAGGGAGGGAGAGAGAGAGAGTCTCCTATTTTGTCCCATGTCAATATTAGTCAGTATTGGTTATTTTATGTGGAAACTAAAACAAACCCTAACTTTTGAAAGCTTGTCGTGGGCCTCATGCCTTATTCTACCATTGATTTGAAAGATTTCTTTAGAATCTGCCTGCACCTGTGTGAAATTGTTGCTCTTATACTGCTGATGAATGGATGAGGAAATAGGTCCTGGGCTCCTCTGTGCCATTTACTACTTACTTGTCCCTTGGGAAAGTGTTTTGTCTGCTCTGAGGGCTTTCTCCCTTCATGTACTAGATGAGAAATTCTTATCTACCTGAAGATTCAGTGATAGTCCTATATTTAATAAATTGCCTAATGCATGATTCATGATTGGCATATCACTCCTAGTTCCTTTTTCTATTTTCCTGTACCTCAGGAAAAGATCAAGGGCTCCCTACCTATAAATCCATTTTCTACTGCTCCATATTTCTATTAGCCAGTGTAATTTAATTCTCTGCTTCCAGCTTTGATCATCACAGTTTCATTAGCATATTCAATTTCTCATGTTATTTACAACACTGCGTTGTTATTTTTATAATCCTTACAAGATATGTTTGCTCCAGTGCCTCCCTGCACTGCCATGAAATGTGTTTCCTCCATTGCTGAGTGGTTTCTCCAATTATCCTGTGACATATAAAAAGCATTTGTGTGCCCTCCAATGACATGCCTTTTTATGACCTTCACAAACCACCATCTTTTCTTCTCTTTCTCCCTTCCTCACTCTCTCCCTTCCTCCTTCTTTTCTTCCCTCCCTCCCTTCCTCCCTCCTTCCCTCCCTCCCTTCCTCCCTTCCTCCCTCTCTCTGTCCTTCCCTTTCTTCTTTGCCTCCCTTCCATCTTTTCTTCTGTCTTGGTCTGTAATGGCTTATGGATTCTGAAATGTTCGAGGTCTTTAGACCAGTCAGTTCAATTCTTATTGCTGGTGTACTGGCTTTACTTGTAAGATCTTAGCTGTGAAGTCATTACCAAGAACTCACCTATGCCTGACTTAGATTTCAACCTTTGTGTCTTGAAATTAGGCTGCCTGCTTTATATTTGTGCATCTAGAACTCATACCATTGTGGCGAGTAGAATTATGACATATTTTCTTACTGTTCACAGTAAAAAATATGTGATAACTTTGCTATTTGCTTAGCAGAAAATCATTCCTGAAAGAAAAACTCTCTTTATACAAGTTAACTTTCCCTTCTCATTCTTGTCTTTTTTTGGGCAATGTTGAAGTTTCAATGTATTTGTATTTCTACCTAATATGTATGATATATATGTATATGTCCGTTTCATTTCATTTGTCGAAAATCTGGGCTAAGGAGTCATTCCCACATTAGAATGTCTTCTTGATGCCAACACTATTCCTATTTTTGATATTCTTCACATTTATTTGTGGCCAAATTCAGCACAATAAATAAGGAGATTTTTATAAGTTGAGGAATTTGCTTCCCTTGCTGCCTTCAGGCATCTTCAAGGAATCCCCAGATCTAAGAACTGGAAAGAAAGTCAGGAGGCCACGGGTCTGGTGCCATCCAGCACAGGTGGCTTCTCCTTCATGTTCAGCAGAAGACTGCTCTGGCCTGGTCACCTTCGCTGAGAGGATGCTGTGCTCTGAGTCCTGTCAGGCCACACTTCATAACACACTGATGAGCCCAGATAATTATTTCTGGTAGTCACAGCCTCCTTCAATTGGTGTTTCCTGCTGATGGAGAAACATTTGTAGTAAGAAACCATGTTCCACTGAGCAAGTGCATATGAAGTCAGCTGGAACATACTGTACTCGGAATTCGTAAGTGCGGTCTTCCTGTTGTACCCTGAACATCAGGAAGCTGTCTGTCTGGATGCAGCGATGCTCTCTAGCTGAGCTCGTGTTGGTTACTGCTCCAGGCCCTGCCTCAGCACCCACCTTGAGACTCAGTTCTTTCATGACTCCAAAGTGATTGACTCAACGTGTTGGAAGCAAGCCATTAATATTTCTAAAGTGATGATAAATTCAAGACAGCCAAGCTTTTAGGAAGGATTCTTCTCACTGGGTATGAGAAAGCTCACTTCCCCAACTCACTTTGTTGAAGGGCAAGACTAGACGTTTTCTAGAAAAGAAACTAAGTCATTAAATGGTACTGAAGCGTATTTATGACTCATGGTATGCTATGTCTTATAAAATAATAATGCAAGTATAGAACACCCAAATCATGTTAGGGTTTTAAAAAATACCTTGCATTCCTGCTCAGGTATAGCTTTCCATCACAAATCCTGAAATATGTGGAGGAAGAGTGAGAGACCTTTCTAGGCCATGATGAGGGATAGATCTTTTGATGCAGCACTGGTATTTATGGATATGATTATTTGGAAACATACACTGTGTTCTGTTTTTGTGTCTGTTTTAAGTATAAGACCTATACTTTATTGTATGTATGATAGGCAGTTTATTAATGAGGCTTCCACTCCCCTCATCCCTGAGAAGTGACTTTTATTTTTCCTGCTCTGCGACCTTTTCCTTGCTTGTGGTCACAGCCAGTTAAGTGCATCGTCACTTTGTACTGTTTGGCTGCAGCAGCCCCATTATTGTTCCTGCGTTCTTTCCCTTGTACCTCAAGCTCATTCTTGATAAGGAATTTCTGACTTGTAGACATCTAATTCTTTAGCCTTTACATAGTGTTTGGATTTTGGTTTTTTGTTATTTCGATACTGTGTGTGGGTTGAGAGAGTAACGGGAAAGTAAAAGATCCTGCTTTTATCTTTCAATATTATTGTCCTGTCAACCACCGAACCTCACCTGAATCCTATTACATCTGACATCAAGTAGAATGTGAGGATATAAAAAGAGATGATGAATTTATTAAAACTCATTGTCTTTTAATAGAAACCATTGGGTTCACATATTACATTGCTAGTTAATTTTGTGAGGATTACTGTTCGAAGCAGTGTCAGTAATTTCTGCTGCTCTATTAAAAATCCTCTTTGACATCTGAAGATTTCATCTTTTCCTTGTGTTACTTGAAAGTTTACTTGAAAGCTTATTCCAGATGGACTAGTTCTGCCCCCACCACTACATCTGGGGAAGGCTGGTCTGGCCTTCAGACCCATTCAATCCTCATACTTTCCAAATAAAAATCAGCATTCCTGATCAGCTCTTCACATCCATTGTTTATGTGCATCTCATTTCAGCACAGTTTATTTGAAACACCCAATTGAATGATCCTTCCCACTTATTTTTCTAAAGCGTGAGAAGAATTGGCAACTGACAAGTCATTTCTCTGTTGAACTGTGACAGATTTATTTAGAATATAAAGACAGAGAGATTCATTACCAGTGGCCTGGGGCCATAGCCAGACATCCAGCAACAAAAGACAGAGTTGAAAATGCAAAGGTCTTTTTATCTATGTAGAAATCCGCAGGTTTTGACAACCTTTGTGCAAGTTGTGATCCATCGCCTTGCAATGATTTTGTTCCTCACAGAAGGTCAGCTAGCTTGGCTGCTGTGCTTCCCTGCGTAGCCCTCCTCACAGGCTTCTTCCATCTGGGTTCTGAGTTCATCCTTCTTCCTACTTCAGGGATGCAGTATTCACACAGACACACACAGTGCCTGCAGGGAAGCCTTCATTCCAACCACTACCCTGCCATGCATAGAGCTCTGAGGAAGTGTGGACTAGAAGTTCCATGAGCTCAAACCCAAGTCCAATATCAGCTGTGACACCACCCAGCCATGGGACCTAGGACTCAGCTTGCTCAAGCTGAAGGAAGAGAGCTGTAGCAGCCCACTCACCCCCGATGGTTGCTGGGAGGAACCTCTGAGATGATGCATATCAACCTGGGCACTACATAAGTGTGGAAGCTCACAGCTGGTGTGCCTCGAGTCCCTTGAACTTCAGTGTGCCTCATGAATGGGACTACATCTTCTTATCTTGCCCTCAGATCCCCAAAGACTTTCTTTACCCAAACTCAACATCCTGCAGTCCCTTGAAACACTGCCCCTGTCCCAGGACTGCTGTCCCTTATCAATCAGCCCAGGCTTAACTATTTATTTTGTAATCATTTGTTTGGTGCCTGTTGCCCCTTTTTATAGCAAACTTCAAAGGGAAAGTGCTATGGGCTGAGTGTTTGTGTCCCCCCTAGATCCCCATGTCTGCCCTCCCACTGTGACTGCATTTAGGGCTGGAGCATTTGAAATGCTTTTAGGGTTATAGAAGTCCTGGGAGTGGGGCTTACAAAAAGGAAGAAAGATCAGAGGACCATGCTGGCATCCTGGCCTTAGACCAACAGCACTCACTACTATGGGAAGTAATCATTGTTTAAGCTGTCTAGTCCAGTGTCAACTGGGATGGCAGTGCAAGCCGTGCCTGGTGTAGAGGAGACCTGATGGGTGGGTTTGATGGGTGAGGTAGCAACTGTCTCCCTTCCAACTCACGTTCCTCGCATTGCTGCACTTTCCCAAATGTTTTTGTTTCCCTAAGATCTTCCTCTGCACAAGGTCCAGCCTCATGGGCATTCAGTTCTTTTACTGAAGCTAATGCTCCTACTTTCTACTTTTCAACAAACATTCTGCCACTTTGATTGTGTAAGTTAGAGGCTGAGAGCTTCCAGCAACATGTGCAAAATGCATTGAGGATATCTTTAAAGTTTGAAACATATTTTTAAAAAGTCTCTCAACAATAAGATATTTTATCCTTAGAAAAAGAATTTGCTTATGTAAAGGCCAGTTATTTCAGTTCAAGTTTAGAGTGTAAAGTAGGTGAAAATTTTATCCATTTAGGGTCAAAATGACATTATGTTATATTGTGGAATGAGCACTTACATCTAGTTTTAACTTCACTACTACCCAGAGGTTTATCTAGTACTATTAACCGGATATATAGCTAGCCTAATCACTTAAGCTCACCGCTAACCAGACACATACCTAGCACTACTAACTAGATATGTATCTTGTGCTACTACGCATATATGTACCTGGTACTACTAAACAGACATATGCCTAGCCTAATCACTTAATCTCTTTTTGGTTCAGTTACTTTCTCTGTAATTTGGGAGTTTCAGCTATACTTTATTTACAATTATTCATTCTGAAATCATGGTGTGTGTGTGTGTGTGTGTGTGTGTGTGCACGCACACACACACACACACACACACGCACACACAGAGATGGTGGTGGCTGTGCTTGCAAAGCCAGACAGAAATTTCAAACTTAGAGCAATGGCAACTTGGTTGGGCTGAGAAGCTTTTTCAAAGAAAACATTATACCTTTTAATGTTCTTTATATGTGCTAAGACACTCATATCAAAACTTTTAAAATAATGAAATATTTAAAAAACAATAACATTTTTACAATACACCAAAGTAAATTGATAAGGTGGGATGATATTCATTGTATTTTCTTTTTACTGCATTTTATTATAAAAACTAAATTCAAAGTAGTGGAAAAAATATTAACTGCTGAGGTTGCAAAAATCACCTCTATAAAAAAATACTAAAATTTATCAAAGAAAATGATAGCCTTTTCTGAGATTTCTAGATTGAAGAGTTCATTCAACTCTTGAGCAAGCTTTTTTAGGTGAAAGTTTCTTCAAATTTTTGTGAATCACCATTGACAAGAAATTTTGTTCATATAGAGACAACAGAGCAATGTAAAGAAGCCCTGGTTAGCTTCCTTTTGCTGCGGTAGCAAATTGCCACAAACTCCTTCATGTCTTAAAGTCATGCAAAACTGTATCTTATGCCTTGTCTGGAATGAGTTTTATAGTCCCAGAGAAGTGGTCTACAGGGCTGTGGAGCTAAGCTGCTCAGTTCCTGAAAATTGAGAGTATCTTTTGGTGGGGCCAGAGAGTATCTTTTCTTTGCATTTTCCAGAGGCCTCTCACTTGCAGATTCTGTGTGGGGATCGCATATGTGTGTCTCCAGGACTGATGGAGTATCCCCTGCTTAGTTATACCTGGTAGGATCAGGGAAGCTCTGTGCAGACGTAGGATTATGTGCTTACCTTTCTTATTTTACCCATGAAATGATATGTGTCAGTCAGCTCTTTATTGTTGTGATGAAATATCTGAGAATAACAGCTTAGAAAGTTAGGTTTGTTTTGCCTCATGATTCCAGATGTTTCAGTCAGTTGGCTTTATGGCTTCTGGATCTGATGTGAGGCAGAAACATTACCCTGGAAGGACATTGTGGAGTACAACTGTTCACCTCATAAGCACCCCCCTGCAGGAGGCAAAGAGCAAGAAGCTGGATAGGAAGGTTCCAGAGACAAGATAGTTTCCAAGGTAATACCATCAGGATCCATTTCTTCTGACTAGTCCCCACCTAGTAGAATTTCTACCATCTCTCAGGCAAGCTATCACATTTGGAATTGATCAATGGATTGATCCACTGAAGTTAGAGATTTCATGACACAATCATTTTCCAAAACTCTACCTCTGAACACGTAAGCCGTTTGGGGAATGTTTTAGGCCCAAACCATAGCATAAGGGATTCAACAGAACAGTACATTGTTTGCAGCAATTATATGTTCTGAAATCCTAAACTTCAGAAATTAGTCTTGAAAAAAAAATTGGACTCCAAAAGGTTTAGGGGACCCGTGTAGTTTAAGAGGTAAGCACCATGGCTAGTGATGCCCTTTGTCAGCACCCTTCTGGGTGCCTGATAAGCAGCTCTGTCCTTCTCAGTTTCCTCTTGCTCCCAGAACAGGTGCCAGGCAGAGCTGCACAGTCAGCCTCCTGTGTGCCTGGGAGCTCTGCCATCATTTTGCTCCATCAGCATTCTCCTTTGTTGTGACACTGGTATAGAAATCTCCCATCACAAATGATGGAGATGACCTCTGAATTAAGATGAGCCTGGATAAGAGATGTGATTTTTCTACTGCTACAAAATTAGATTTGGTCTGAGTTATAAAGTACATTGATTTGTATTTTTTACCTCAGTGATTCTAAGCTCTGCCTAGACATTAGAGTTACCAGATGAACTTTAAAAAGTGCTTGGGACTGGTTACCAGGATAATTAAATCTGAATAGCTGGCTCTGGGGCCTGACATCAACACTTCTTACAAGCTTTGTAAACAAGTGGAATACACAGTGAAGGATAACACCTTGAGCAAGAGGATGGAGAGGCCGTTGGCAGGCTACAAAAGCAATACTTAAGCTATTCATCTCAGTGCATATCTGATTTTTCTTATTTATTGTCATACAGACTTACATGGTTTATATAGTTAGCGTGTTTTGGTTCTGCCAATATACCCAGGTATAATATGATACACAGCAGAAGAAATCTTCAGATTCTGAGGCATAAATCTTGCCCTCCTAAGTTCTAGTATTAGATATCACATGAATTTCCTTAACTACACTGTTGCTGAAGCAGCAAAATTGTGAAAACGCACTGCCATGTATACTCCAGTGGTGCGTGAAGGCCCCACTAAGGGCATAAGCTGTAAGTCCTGTCTCTTGGGTTTAGCATCTTTCCATGTTTACAGATGATTGTCATGTTCTTTGTGCACTTTCCCCACAGGTCTGCATCATGAAGGGATATTTGGGTAGGGTGGGATTTAGGCTTATATGGTTATTGTGTTGACTGCAAAATCTGAGATAACGTATCTTCTAATTGGGACACTTTCAAAGCATTAAACCACTTCATATTGCTGGTGTGGGTGTATAGTTGTGAAAGAGACAACACTTGCACAGAGTTGTGGAGCCACTACCACAACCAGGGTAGAGAATAGCAGCATAAAGCTACCACAAATGGCTGTCTGTCTCCTCCCTCCTTGCTTGAGTAGCCTGGATCAATTTAAATTCCTCTGAGAAGCTGAGCTCTATCCTAGCCCCTGCTAGTGCCTTCTTGGTAGTTATAAGATAGGCCCTTTTGAATCTAAAGTAAAAATGTAGCAGTACTTATTGTTCTTTTTTTTCCATTTCGACAAGATATTATAATTCGTATTCCTGAAGGAAAGGCTTGAGACATGAGAACGAATTCTAAAGGTGCACTATCTGTATAGAAAGGGCATGATGTGCGCCTGAGGGCTCTGAAATGACATCTTCCTACAGTTCAGACCTGAGACCAGGCTGTCTAGCTTGTGCACACACGGGCATGTGAAAGTGCTGTCAGGCAAGGGCTGTGCTCAGTCCCAGCTCTGGATCCTTGTCATCCCTACACCTGTTCTTCCTTCCCAGAATTCAGAGCATGGGCTCAAGGCCCAGAGACCTGCAGGGCTCGACCTGCAGGGCTTGGGCCTTATTCTTCCTTCCCCTCAGGTTAGGACTCTGCGTAGAGTGCCCTGAAAGGCAGAGCAGCCAAAATTGCTTTGATATCTGTGAGTGGATTTGTCTGTTCAGGGCAGCCTATTTGCTGAGTTCATCCTTTGATCTCCACAGCGAACAAGTTACAGACTTCAATTTTCAAAATTCTGACAGCTTTGTTGACTTTGCCTTATAAAAGTGTAAGTTCCTGGGATGAAAAGCTCTGCCTAAATACCAAGTAATCACACAGTGATACCTAAAAAGAGGAGCTTGCTGCCTCCAGCCTCAGAAACACTTGTCTCAGTGTAGTGTACCTCCTGCTCCCCAGTGTCTGTTGGCAGCACTTTTATCACCTCTGGGTTTTGATAAGCCACAGGGAAATGACTAGTGATCTGCTAGGGGGAGATTATGAGCCCCAGGGTCCAAATGCCAAGACTGGCAAGCTTTCTTCCTTCCTGCGTGCAGAAAGAAGTGTCCAACCTGGCTTTCTCATTTCTGTTCACAAGATCTGATAGGGAAAGCCTTCTAGATGGAAGGAGGGAGGGTGAAGGGAAGGAAGGAAGAAAGGAAGGAGGAAGATAAGAGAGTAATGAGTATCCGAAAGTGTTACTGCCTTTTACTGAGCAGCAAAGGATTTCAACAGTAGTCAGACTGTAGGCATTCAAATTCTGCTGTGGATGCCTGGTGCCATGTTTTACATACACTGCCTCATGGGGTCCTGGTGAGGATGAGATAAAATAACCTTTAAAAAATGCCTAACAAATAGTGAGCATCCAGAACAGGTTGTTATACAGTCCAGTGGTAGCCATAGGAATTTCATTTCTTATTTGGTTTCTGGGTCCTTCTATAAAATGCAAAGTGCACCCTAGATGGTGACGGAGTAGATGGGAGATGCTTTCTAGAAAACTGTGGCCTACAGTACAGCCCTGTGCCCTGTCAGTGTTCAGAGACCTTGGTCATGCTTATCACAGAATCTCAGATTTGAAGTCTGCACTACCTTACCCCAAGAAATATGAGTTACATAGTCACTAGTCCGAAGAAGTCATTTAGCACAGACATAGCTGGTAAAGTGACCTTTAAGACAAGGTCCTTTTAAAAGAGGAGCTTTCAAATACATAAGGGATATAACTGACACTTTTTTGCGATGCTCTTTTTTCCTGATTTCAGTGTTTCCCATGTGTAAAACTGCATGTTGGATCAAAGATATATAATAAGACTCATACTACACCCACGAGAGGTCAATTTTATTTATTAATGAAAATAGTAAGCCAGAAACTGGTGTTCAGATCTATGGAGAAGGTTTACAAACTGGCTGTGGTGACTCCACAGAATGAAGTAGATAATCAACAATAACAGTCACAGCATTAACTTCTCTCTAAGGCTGGTTTTGTCTCTGTGCCTACTTTGGCTGCTATGTATGCATTAGTTGACTTAATCTCACCATGTCTAGAGACCTTCTTAGCTTCATTTACACCATAAAAAGATTCAGGGAGACTAAGAATTACTCAGTATCATACAGATTGTTAAGCCATGACACTGAGCTATGAAGGGATAAATTATAAGACAGATATCTGTATAGTTCCCCCATAAGACAAGTCTTTTCCCTAAAATTCTATGATTAGTACTTGTTAAAAATATTACAAACCCTGTGGCTAAGAGTAGGCTTATGTACAAATAATACTTGGTTTCTTATAGCCATTGCTAAGATTTCTAGTGTAGAGAGTGTACCACGTTGGTATTTCATTCATTAAATGAATGTTGAGTACCTACTATGTTCCTCCAGCCTTTATTCCCAAAACAATGAACAAATTAGGCAAATTCCTAATTTCAGAGTAGTTATGCACTAAGAGACAGACAGGAACTCAGTCAATAAATGAGGCTGTCATTTGAGATGGGATAGTCAGAGAGGAAGGATATCTGTAAGAGAACATTTGACATGAGCCTGAAGTGGGGTGCGTGTGTGTGTGCAAAGAGCTTTTCTGGAAGACAAAAGAACCAGATCCAAGGGGCCTTAGTTGGCAGTAGGTTGTTGCCGTCTGGAGCAGAGGTAAGGTTGTGGTGGGTGGTTGTAGCCTTATAGACCCAGGAGAGAGTCTTAGAGACAACAGATTTGAAGCAGTGTACGTAGTAACATGGTCAAATTTTACAAGGTAAAAACTTCCTCCAGTTGCTATAGGAGTAGAGGAGAAAATAAGCAATAGATAAAAACACACAGATGATCGAGAGGGACCCTTGAGAACACATATATATGAATTGAGTTGTAATTTGAAAGCTAAGCCAGCAGGACTATACTGATGAGTATGAGATGAGGGAAAGATACAATCCAAGGACGATTTCTGAGTTTTGACCTGAATAAAGGGTCCTACTTGGGGGAAGGATCATAGTGTGTAACCCAATAAGGAATTTGCAGGGATTTCACAAATGCAGTTGGAGCAAATAAAGAACTCTGGTTTGGATGGGTGAAGTGTAAGCGATCTTAGACATCCAGGGTGGGGTGCTCAGGTGCCCTGCATGCCTGGCCTCAAGTCTGAGAAGTGGTCAGACATTTAACTCGCTCTGTCTATTGGGGGGGGGAAGGTAGGGTGGGGGGTTTTGTTTTTAGAAATTCTGGTTCTTTTGGAAACTTTTAGTATTTTGGAAGCATTTTTGTTGTTGGGACTGCCTTTGATCCTTGAACTGCACATCGGATAACTTGCTGCAGCATGCTGAGGTTTCTCATACCCATGCAGGGAAAGGCACATTCTCATGATGAGAAGATGGAAATTCTCTGCAGTTCTACTGGTTGCGCTACAACGGAATATTCCTAAAAAGCTATCTTGACACAGGCAACTGTGTTTATTTGTAGTCTCTTTATTAAGTCTGACAGAGATCTTTATGTTGTTCCCAGGGGAGTTCAGCTCAGTAATTAAGATGTAACAAACTATTCATCATGTTCACATTTAAAAGATTCCTGAAGCTAGTCTAGTTGTGACCATGGCAGTTGTCTGTGTTTATGTCTTGTACGTTAAGATTGGACCCTGATGTGCCTTTACTATATACCAGTGGTCAGTTAAAGCACAGTCCCTATAGACAGCTGGTAGGTTATAAATCAGAGCACTACAAAGAAGAAGAGATGGATGGTGACAGTGTGGCAAAACTTATAAGCCAAAGCCCACTTATTTATGGTTTTTGGATTAGCTTTGCCAGTTGAACTGTCCCTGGCTTATGATCTACTTCCCTTTTTAATTCCAGTTTCCAGAGTCTCTTTTGCTCTATACTTTCAAAAGAACATTTCGTCTACTTAACTGCTAGGGCGCACTCTTATGCTTCCAAATCTATTATCATCTCTAAGCACTCTTATATTTCTAGTGTCTTCTACATTCTGCTCTATTAGCAAGTCTGGTCATGTTTTTCTTTTTTTTTTTTTTCTTTTTCTTCTTCGTGATGTCTATTTCCCTAGAATCCCAGGAATTAGCCAGCATGACTAGGGGCCTCTGATTAGATGGGATCTTTGACACCTTCCACATGATGGCTTGACATCAAATAGTGTCACCTACAGTGCCTGGGCTGTATGGAAGCAAAGATAGCACGACTGCAGGTAGGCTTTTCAGATGGGTAAATGCCCAAGCATGCCCTAGAAAAACCAGTTTTCTCTCCTTTCTGCAGTTTAACAGTCACGTGACTAAGAATAAGTTGCCCAATTTCTCTAGGCCTCTGTTTTCTTCTCTGTAAAATGGGAACAAACACACCCTACTTTTAATATTGAAATTAGATGAAGCGATACCTGCAAAGCATTAGCAGAGTTTTGCAGTAGTGCTGAACCTATGATAGGTATGTTATCTGTTTTTCTTTTAAAAACGAAAGATGTTAATGCATGAGTTGTTTTTTCTAAACTAAAACCTCAGTATTCAAGTTTAACTGCAGTGCTGGCACTTCATGATAAATAAGTGGGCTTTGGGTTACAATTTTATCTCTAAAAGCTTCACCATCCCTGACCTAGTGCTTTAAAAAAAATTAATTCTCTTCCAAGCCCTCTTGTGTCTTTGATTCATCAGGGGAACATAACCATGCGCTCTGAAAACACGCCTTCCAGCAGGTGGCTATTGGCAAAGACCATTCCAGCGAGACTAAAAACTAAAAGGGAAAGTCATAAATTCAAGGCAATCAGGAGAAGCCAAGTGTCAGAGCTCTCCAAGTGTAGTTACCGGGCTTGCAGCAGCTGGGTCACTTCCGGTTAGAGATGTAGATTCTCAGAATCTCTGAATTGGAACCCCAGGTATGGCCTAGGCAATCTGTGTTTTCACAAGCCCAGCTGGTCATTTTGGTGTGCACTAAGATGTGAAAACTGGGGATCCACGATAGGCACAATAGGCCCTTAATGTGGAATAATGATGCATGTCTCTGTGTGTGTTTGTGTATCTGCATACCAAGTAGAGAGAGTATTTGTAGCTGCCAAAACTATTCACCAACCCTGTTGATATCAGCAGAACCGTGCTACACTGGTGATGGAGTTTTCTTTGGCACTGTTGTTAATTTTTCTTTGGTACTGTTGTCTGAATAGAAATACATCTAGTTATATTTATTTTCAATGGTTTTGTGCTAAATTCATTTGGGTTAAAAAAACAACACACACATACATAAACCTAACCCATCAACTTTTTTCTTTTTTCTAGGAAATTCCACTTACTTGGATGACCATGGACCCCCTCCTAGGAAGGTAAGGCCTGTGCTTGTGACTGTAGTTTCTTTTCCTTCCTGCAGTTTTTTACTGTTTCTGATGATAGTAGTTCCTAGGCTTCCATCAACCCCAACCGGATCCCTCCTGACTCTGAATCACTGACAAGAAGAGAGTAGATGACAGATGTCAGAAGAAAAGGGAGGAACATGAAGAGAGCCAGAGTGACCAAGGGGCACGGCCATTCCTTCACGCATGCTGTAGTTGTGCCTGTGTCACAGTGGAGACCCGTTGAAGGCCTCTGCCAGCTCCTCCTGTTTGCTGTTTCCTATCCCTTGGGTCAAGGCTAGTTCATGCTGCAGTGCTCACGGCCCCGAGCTCCCTGTGCCTTTGTACTTTGTGGCAACACTCACCTCCTTCCTCCTCCCCATGGCCAGCCTGGGTTGGCATCCTTTGCCTGAGGCCTGACCAGTATCCTCTAAAGCTGCTCTGATCTGATCTGTGTCTACTTTTATTTCACATTTGAGTAATTTTGCTTGACTTTTAAGGGGGAGGACAGTCCATTAGCATAATTTCCCCACCACTCTCTACTTCTTTGTTGGGAACATAATACCAATCAAATGAAACAGGAGAAAAATAGGAGAAAATGATCACTGTATAGATTATCTCCTCACCATGTTTGCAATAGACTCATTTTTATTCTAGACTTAAGGCTTTTGTATTTATTAAACATCAATTTTTTCTCTTTGTAGTAATATTTTATCAATATTTGGGACAACAGGTTACACTTCACAAATGAAAATGCACCAATCTCTCTCTTTCTATATATATTTTTTTCTTTTTAAGAATTTTTCTCTCTATCCTGTGAAAGCCTCACCTTCACAGTACTTGACTTCCTTGTCTTTGCTCACTAGAGGCGGTGCTCACATTGTGCAGTTATAAACATGGTGAGGAGATAATCAGCCCCCAACCTGAGAGGATTTAGTCTGTTTATAATAGTGAATCTTGTAAGCAGGTGTCTGTGAATGAGACACTGGCTCTGCCACTTTCTAACTCCATGTCATCAGAAAAGTTGCCTAACAGTTTGATCCTCAGGTGTTCTTAAAACAATGGGACTGGGGCCGGTGAGATGGTTCAGTGGTCTAAAGCGCCTGCTTAGGAGGGCTCAGGCAACTGCGGGGACTGCAGTTCGATCCCCGACACCACATGCTGCGCCAGCGCCACCACCAGGGCAGGCTGAGCCAGCCACAAAATGAAGAAATAAAGAAACAAACAAACACAACAAGCAAACAAATAAATAAATAAATAAAATTAAAAAAAAAAAAACAATGGGACTAAGAATGTCCCTCACAACACAGGATGGTTGTTGAAAGGGCTGGATGAACTGATGTGTGACAGACACTCAGCAAAAAAAAAAAGGGAAATCCTTCACCTCTGGTGCTTCCTTGGCTGGGTGATGTTAAGGTTGCTGATGAGTCTCATGGATTCCAGAATGGCCCCATCATTTAATCCACTGCATGCTTGTTGAGTGCCTTTGATGCTGCAGAAGCAGACATTAGAAATAAAAATAAAAAACAAGAACAACAGCAAAAAGAGCTTCTCTCCTAGAGGAGCAGAAGAATGAAGATTGTGCCTCTCCTGCATCCTCCCATCCTTGCATCAACCTCTATGAAGAGGCACATTAGGTGGTGGCCCTTAGTTGAATCTCGCTGAGTGGAAGCACAGGCTCCAGAGGTGGCATCTGAACTGGGGTCTTATGGCTCTCAGCCCAGGTTATTTCCACCCGGCCTGAACTGTCCAACTTGAACTTCCATAAGAATTACCCAGAGGCTTATTAAGAGACAGATTGCTGGGCCCTGGCCCTAGAGTTGTCTGATTTCCTTCATCCAGAGAAAGACCCAAAAACACATATTTCTAATAAGCACCTAGAATTTGGAACCATACATTTGAGAACCGCTGCCATAAAGGCTATGAAAAGAAAGAAAACCATTTCCTGGCATTTTCTACATTGTTTTCACTGTTAATGGCATAGAGGGACATGATTTATTATATAAAGGTTATTTATTAATATAATAGTGAATCACCATCATTAAGTTTTCGTCTCTCACTTCCTGATCTGCAGCTAAAGTTCCCTGTGATCCACAATAGCAATTGGGTTCTTTCACATTATTTTAGGTCATTTTCAGAGTAAAACCAGTGTTGTGAATTTTTGCCTTAAGTTTGAAAACTGTGAGCATAATCTCTGTAACAGCAGAAACTTCTCTAATATAGATTCTTTTGCTATAGCTCTCTGTTGTCTAGGAGTGAAGAGCAAAACCATTCCTGAGTTTTTAAGGAGAACCTATAAGAAGCATATAAAAATGGGTAAAAATAATAGTGGTACATGGACTTGCTTTCCAGATAAAAGGCCCTGGAGTGTCTTGGGTGGGACCCTGGTTGTTTGTATCTGAAAACTGCTGGCTTCCACACAGACATGATGGCATCCAGAGGATTGGGGCTCACACACATCTGGCCTCTGGAGAGAACCCAGCCTGGCAGGAGAAAGTGAGACCCCAGCCAGACCCATACTTTTCATATTTGTGTAGCAGTCACAAATAATGTTTTGATGCCAAGACTGCAAGAATTGTGATCTAGATAGAAATAAGAGCTTTAAGCCCTGAAAAGATACTGAGGTTAGTGAGCAATGTTATTTTATTAAAAGTTCAATTCCACAAGTTTCACATTCCATGAGCAATAGCCATGGGGTGTGTCACACTGAGTATAGGTCCAAATTCTCGCCAATAATTTCATAAGAGAAAAGAATTACTTTTGCTTTTAAATTGTAAAAACCCCTTGGACTGCATAGCTTATCTCAATTTCTGTGCAAAGCTATTATTTTAAAGTAGATGTTTATGTTTTATTTTAACTGCCACTGTGTCCCTACTAAAAATTAACATATAGATCTCTTTTGAATAAAGTAGAAAGATATTCTTGGGTACAAAATCAACTATGAAATACCAATGATGGTATGATAGTGTTTTTTTTGTAGAATTACACACATGTGTGCAGAGCTACAGAGAAGTCTGTCAGGTTAATACCGTTTATGCTGGGTAGTAAGATTCAGACTTGTACCTCTTCCTGATGTGTTTTTGTATAATTTGGGTTCATTACAGTAATACCTGTTCAATCAGAAATTCAGAAAGCAATTTCCTTGTATAAGAGATTAAAGTTGGGTTTAAGAGCTGGCCTTGTCTGCAGCCAGCCCACTATGAATTTGACGGCTTCTACTCCTTAGCTTTACTTTGCCTGGAATGTGAATACTTGGTGGGAGCAGCGGGCATCAGCAGTAAGAGGTTCTATTGGTGGTGAATTGATATGGTTATCATTTCTCACGTGTTAGGTTCCCAGATCTGATAGATAAGCAGAGCTGTTCTGAGCAACTCCGAGATAATAAAATCGCTATGTGTGACTGATACGTATCTTTTTCCTTCTGCCAAGCACTACGTTAAGCACTTCACAAGTAAAATTTACTCTCAATAAGACTCTAGAGGAAGTGATTTTTAATCCTTATTTTACAGATGAGGGAACTGGATCTTAGGGAGGCTAATTTGTCAAAGATTGTGCACGAAATGTTGAACTTGGGCTTCCAGCCCAGGGCTGCAGAACTCCAGGACCCACACTTTTAACCTTCTGTTTGCTTTTCCTAGGTGCTGGGGGTCAAACCCAAGGACATGTAAATGCTAGGCAAGTGCTGTAACACTGAAGTATACTCCTAGCTCCTACGCACTTCAAGATGACAAATTTAAGTAGAAATATAATAGTTATTTTACATGTTACATTTTTACATTTTACATTTAAAAGTAAGAATTTCGTATACTGATTCATATACGCATGAACTTAGCTTCCAGTATTCCAGGAAAAAAAAAAAATTACCATCTACTGTGATAGTCCAATGGACTTTCTAAAAAATCTGTTCTTTCATTTCTCCTTTATCTGTATCTTTCCGTGCACCTGTGTACATGAACCTATCCCATCTGTCCATTTTCAAGCTCTACGTATAGTAAAATTTTGGTGTCTGAACATCACAAAAGGTGAAAGTATACTAGTCCACATTGATTTAGCAAAAGAAAATGGGGCAGGTTCTTTTCACAAACATATCATTTCCTGAGGTCCTTCCTCTTCAGTGACACTTACATAAGAATGCCATATTTTCTTTTTTTCCATACAAATGTGTTGTCCATCTATAGATTCTTGAGTGTGTAGGATATCACCACCTGAAGATTTACAGTTTAAAGTTTCATGTTCATGATCAAGTTCATTGCCACTCTTATTGGGTATGCTTGTGACTCATTGTGTTCATCTCTGATTCCTTTAATGTTCATGAAGCCTTTCCTTCTGTCAACTTTCTTCACTTTGTCATTAGAGTGAGGAATGAAAACTTTGTACTCTGTACTGTATCTCAAGCTGCAAAATGTCTGGAGGGTACAGCTCAAGGACAGAGCACTTGTCTAGCATGTATGAGGCCTGGTTCAAGCCTTAGGACCACAATAAAATAAATATCACAAGTCTGTTTTTTTCTTATACCAATGTACAATGGGTAGTACAGTAAGAAATATAGAAAGTAACATAACAGGGACAATTTATTTCACTGAATCATTCCCATAAACCTACAATATTTAGTACAATATTATAGCTATTAGGCCGTGTAGCTATCAGCATTTAAATTAATAATAATTCAAAAAAATTCAGATGGTAGTAGCCTTATTTCAGATTCTCTCTGTAGCAAGGTATGGCTAGTTTCTAATGCACTGGGCAATACAAAACAGGACATTGAGATCATCAATAACTATCTCATTGGATGGCAGTATTCTAATGTTCTATCATTCTTCCATGTTTCCACTATTTTAGTCTTTTTAAAACACTTAAAGATAATGATACATAATGACAGAGTAATTACTCCTACGGTGTTTAAATTGCCCAATGTTAAAAACAGGGAAAAATCACTAAAATCTCCTAATGAGTCTTGGTTTTTTTTTGCTTTTTTTTAAGGAGCTTAGTGGAGCCATATGGTTATTGCAGGGTATTCCACAAAGAGA
>PVKN010003783.1:0-35816 GCA_004027915.1 Capromys pilorides | reverse complement strand
AGCAGGCGCTTTAGACCACTGAACCATCTCGCCGGCCCCATGAATCATAAATCTTTAAAGAAAAAAATTAACTTTATATATTTAATGGGCTAGACACATTAGTGAGACAGTTTCTGAAGACTAAAAGGAAAGCTCAATCAGATACAAATCTAAGCTCCTTTCCACAGAGAATTGAGTCCCTTGGCGTTTTCTGACTGGTATGAGTGGGTATCTACAGCAGTATTCCAGAATTCCTTTAGGAAGAATTGGGGAAACGGGAATCAAATCCTGGGCAAGATTTTCATGCTTGTCCCTATCTGTTTAGGAAACAGAGTATTTCGTAAAAGAACCACATTCCATGAAAAGTATGTTTATTTTGGCTTAAACAAAATCATTGTCTCAGGAAAGTCTGATTCAGATAAAGCATATAAGGAAATTCAAAATCTTTTGCTTGTAGGGAACTCAATGCTGCATTACTTTCTGGATTCCGCGAAGATGTTTTTAAAGCTAATTCTACCATGCTGGCTCATGCCTTTAAACTCCAATATATGCCAATACTTCATGTTTTTTACTGCCTAGTAGATGCCACATCCGGTCACTCCTGCATTTTCATTACTTTCTTTTATATGTACACATGCGCACATGCCTGCATGCTTGTTTCTTTACAAAAACTTTGGTCTCTGGATGTTTTTAGATCTCAGACAGATTAACAGGGGAGGGCAGCATGGGCTAAGGATGGAGACCTAGGGGCCAGTAAGATGGTTCAGCTGTCTAAAGCACCTGCTTAGGCAACTGCAGGGACCATGGTTCAATCCCTGGCACCACATGCTGAGCCAGCCCCACCCCCAGGGTGGTCTGAGCCGGCCATAAAAAAAAAAAAAAAAAAAAAGAATGCAGGCTTGAGCGCAGGTGTGGCAGCGCACAGCAGTCATCCTAGCATTCTGGAGGCTGTGGTAACAGAACGAGTGCCATGAGTTTGAGGACAGCCTGGACTACACCGTGAAACCCTGTGTTCAAACAAACAAACGCCACCTGAGTGCTAGTCCCAGCTCACCCGCTAGCTCCGTGACTCACCAGGTGACCCGCATCCCTGTGCGTCACTGTCCTCATCTGCATCCTGGGAACACTCATACCTCTCGCTGGGCCTTGACAACTACAGGAGCTAACGTGTCTGTGAGGCACTTGCACGGTGACCTGGTACGTGGCGCAGCGCTCAGAGGCGGAGGCGGCATCGCCAGCCACCCTGCTGTCCCGCGTCCCGCACGGTCTGGGCATGCTTCACTTGGTTAGTGGTCTAGTTGGCCTCAGGTTGCTGTGCTCGGTCACCCAATCAGCATGGAACTGGAGCTAAATGTATTCAGGTCCTGCAGGGCCTAGTCACAAAGCCTGGGGGCCCAGGGGTGGTGCCGCTTTAACACCTCCATCTTCCTCACAAGATTCAGGGCCCAGTGGAGGCTGTCCCTGCTCCCCAGGATTCCGCAGGCTCTCAAGAGAGGCCAAGGCTCCCCCTACAGCATCGATTAGCACTGCCGAGGTGGACCCGAAACTGGGCATTGTGTACCACGCAGAAAGACATGACAAAGAAAAGCCCCTTCTGTGCTCAGTGCAGTCGCTGACATAAAACAGAGGACGGTAAACCGTCCTTGCTCTAGAGCTGAATGCTCTTATTTCCTATACTGATAGAAAACGCTCTGCAGCGGGGTGCTTCTTTTTGTTCTCATCCGAATGATCACTTGAAACATATTCTCCAGTTAAAATAAGTGTAATAAAAATCACCCTGAAGTACAAAATGCATAAAAATCTGCACCTTTATAACAATTTATATAGCAGTAGATGCACAGACAGGAAATGCTCAGGAACATCAAAATTTTATTTAAAATGAAAAAACACTCAAAAATAAACAATATTATACGCTTGTACTGTTACTGTACAGCGAGATAAACTGCTTTTGGTAACACTAGAAATCATCAGGCTGCATCCCAAAGTAGGCCAGGCAGCCCTGCGGGTCCACCTGGTCAGCACACACTGCCCTCCAGGGCAGGCTGCGGTGGGAGGTAGGCGGCTGGCTTCCGGTGGGCGCGGACCTACTCCAAGTGGCGGTGCCTCCTCTTGTGGTGGCTCTCGATCGCTCTCCTCAGTGCTTCATCGTGGATGAGGTCCGACATCCTCATATCAGTGTGGCTGCAGCCAACCTTAGGGCAACTGCGAGGGAGAGAGGAAGTCAGTCAGCGCACTCAACTTTAGTGCCCGGAGCACAAACTTCTTGTACGCCAAAGTACTGAAATGCAGAGACTTTACAAAACAAACACAACGGAAGACTGGCTCCTGCTCCTCGCCTTCCTGGGGGCCAGGACCACAGCAGCAGCACGTGAGCTGTGCCTACTCCAGGCCTGCTTTCTAAAGGGCAGAAGGGCGGGGCTGTGTCATCCTACACACCAGGGCTGGGTCGCCCTGAGCAAGCACAGAGGGGAAGCAAGAAGGTCAAGGCCGCAGCCAGGTGCCGCCAGGCAGGCCAGCCCATCTTCCCAGAAGGGAGAGGAGGCCCGCGGGGCTGTGGAAGGACGGCCAGGCGTGGCAGAAGCTACCGGGAAAGGTGCTAAATGCTCGGAAGGTAGGTGAGGGCCGAGGGGCTGTGGACTTTATTTTCAATATGAAGAGAAATCACAGTAGGCTCAGAAAATCCGCTTTATGGCTAACAAGGCTGGGCAGCGGAGCAGAGGGGAGCAGGAAGAGCCTGGTGCCCTCGAGACGCCCAGGAGGGGACAGGGCAGCAGCAGCCACCAGCTCTGCACAGGCCTGAGTGTAGGACTCATGAGGCCTGCAAATGGAGCAAAAGAGAAGAGCAAAGGAACGGGAGGGGGGGCAGGTGGGCAACCAGGCACGCTGCACTGACGGAGGACGGGGGCAGCAGGCTGGGAACGGACTCGGCCAGGCTGGTGGCCCTCTGAGGCGATTGGCCGAGTGGGCCGTGGGGACTCGGCGGAAAGCCTGCGCGTGGTGGAGGTGAGGAGCGAATGTGTCAAGCCAGAGGCTGGGACTCAGAGCCACGCTCGCTCGGGTTCAGATGGGGTCTCCTCTGCAGGCAGAGGGGTGGATGAAGTCTCCTGACTTCTTCCCGGCATGCAGAGATCTACTGCGAGCAGAGCCGGAGTGCAGAGCCACGCTGACTTGGGTGTCTTCTCTACCTTGGACTCATCGAAGTGCTAGTTCTCAGGCTGACAGCAACACTGCTCCACGCTGCTCACTTCCTTCAGCACCTCATGACTCTCACGTGTTTGCCGACCGGCACCTCTTCTATGGAGCATTTTTTTTCCAGTACTGAACCCAGGGTAGGGTCCTTATACTGAGCTAATCATCAGCCCTTCTCATTTTTTACTTTTGAGACAGGGTCTTAGTAAGTTGCCCAGGATGGGTTCCAACTCACAATCCTCCTGCCTCCACCCCAGAGTGCAGGGACTGATTGTGGGTGGCGCTTCCAGGTTTGGCACTGGCAAAGAGCTTTAAACTTTTATCTATATCTTACACATAGCCAATGCACATGTACGCCCATTCACGCATTCCTTCAAGCTTTCTGTGTGACTGGCCCTGTGCTAGGTTCTAACCATACAATGGTGAGCTACAATCTATGATCCCTGCCTACACAGAGCCCAGCCCAGTCTCTCTCCAAAAAGCACCAACCTGACTAAAAACAACAAGTACATGAGAATGACACAGCTGTGCACGGTGGGACTCACCTAACCTGTCATCCCCGTGCTTGGCAGGGAGGCTGAGTTCAAGGGCCTGGGCTACATAGTCAGACCTTGTCTTAACAAAACCCAACACAGTGTAACGCAATGCAGAGAAAAGAGACAAGCTGCAAGGGGAGAAGTTGATGCAGGGAACTCTAACTTGTTTGGTGAAGGAAACCCATGGGGATAATGTGAGAGTCTCTCTCTTGGCCCTGGTCTCTGGACCAAGGAGTCTTTATCAAAGAGGGGCCTTCATTAATGTGTCATAACATGCTTGATAAGGATTTCATTTTAAATACTGAAATGTGCCCTGTCCGGTCAGGAACAAGCGTCGAATCTCAGCTACAGAAAGGCAGTCTTAGAAGAGAGGAACAGGCTGATGTGGTCCAGAAAGGCATCATTTAGATGACTTGGCTTTACGTTAGCGCAAGGCAAAAATCTGTATTTTTTTCCTATGTTTCTTTCAGTTCTCTGAAGTTTCAGCTGAACTATCTCTCTGAGTATGCAGCTAAACAGCTAAGATTACAAAGAGGATAGGAACACTTTTAACACTTCAGAAACAGCACTTCCCATCACTTTGGCATCCAGAATTTGAATATGCAGCTCCAACATGCTATGGGATAATCCTCGCTCAACCCATCAACCCTGCAGTGCCCACTTTCGATGGCCAGGCCTCCAGCTCTCCCACCCCAGAGAGCAAAGTCTAACTGCAGCAGCTAGACAGTGAATAAGGACAGGGAAACAGAGAACCATGTGGGGAGAACTTCCTGGTGACATCAGTGGCTTTAGTCAGTAAATGAGAGCGTTCTGAGAATGGCTGACAGAATTAACCACACCATGCTGAGGCAGAGCAGGCGCAATGGATGGAGCCCACCCACTGTCACATACCAAGGTCTGAGCTCCTCAGGAACAGAGCCTGGGACAGTGGTGTGGAGCACACAGCCCTGCTCCAAGGATAGCTCGATGGCCAGAGGACAAAAATACAGGTGGGGAGACCCCAGGGCTGGGCCTGTGGCCCGGGGAAGTGCCTGCCCAGCCAGTGTCAGACCCTCAGCCCAATCCCCAGCACCAAAGTGGGGGTGAGGGGACAGAGCTGGACTCAAATCCCCCAGCTGTGATGCTCTGGGTGAGTAAAGGCAGAGCAGAGGGTCACTGTGAGAAACGAGTGGGCAACTGAAGGTCAGAGCCGAGGACAGCACACACCAGTCCTGTCCTCACCTGCGGCTTCTGCCCCCCACCAAAGGGGATGGCACGGGGCACTAAATGTTGTGCCCAGCATGTGTGAGGGCTCTGGGAAGACTTCCAGGAGGAGAGGCAGGCATAGGAGTCAGGGCAGAACCTAGTTTCTCACCCCACCCCACAGAAACAAACCCAAGTTTTTGAAGTGGAAAGGATAAGAAAGGCCCTGATGCCACGGGCTTGAATCAGGATAGTCCTGCTCAGGAGCAAGAGCACTCTACACAAGCATTTGGCCTTAATCCCTGTGACATCCTGGTGAGCAAGCTGGGTGTGGCCACACCGGGCTCAGCTCTCACATGTCACCAGGCAGGAGACAGACCTACAGGCAGGGGGGCTGGGTCCCGGCCTGGGTCACCGAGGGGGCAGAGCAGTTCTCGGGGCATGAAGCAAGCACCGAGCGAGGAGCGAGTGTCGGCTGAGCTCAGGAGCCGGAGCTGCAGGTCCCACCGGGCTGTAGGACACTTGCCCTCTGCAACCTGTCCAGGGCTAGGCTCTGGGTCCTGAGGGATGGATCTTAGATCTGGAGCTCAAGAATTCTAAGGTTCAATTCGCAGGCTCGAGGAAGAAAATCTGAAGAGATCTCGGAAATCTGAGTGGGATGGACTCCTGCTGTACCTCAACACTGAGGGTGACTCAATCTTGTGCCCCATGTGTCTAAAGCACCATGTCACCACGCAGCGAGCGAAGCTGCACAGCCCCGGACGGCAGGCTGAACGAGCCAACAGCTACTGGTTTTGCGTTCTGAGCTCCTAAGAGCTTTTGCCCAAGCACTGGGCTCCTTCACTGCTCAGCACCCGCTGGCACAAGCCCAGAGTACAACTCCTGACCACTCTGGATCCAGGGAGGTCCGTGAGACGTAGCACACAGAGCAGCTGAGGGAATGGGGCTCAGCGACCTGTGTGGAAATGAACTCTGCTGTTAAAATCACACATTTCTGGTCCACAGAGTTCTATGTACGCTTTACATGCTTGAGATATGACTGTTTGTTAAATATAGTTCCTGTTCTACAGAAAAGCCAAAATGAGTGACTGTGGTGAAACTGGAAATACCTTACTCATATGGAAGTCAAAAGGCAGCTCTATTTACAAGATAACAAATAGTCGTATGATTAAGATATGTATTTTAGGGCCAGGCACAGTGGCACACATCTGTAACCCCAGCATCTGCGAGGCTGAGGCAGGAGGATCAAGTTTCAGCCCAACCTAGACAACTTAACAAGAGCCTGTCTCAAAATAAAAAATAAAAAAAGAATGGCCGGGATATGGCTCAGCGTGAAGGCCCTAGATTACACTGTCAACACTGAAGAAAAACAACAAACAAGGAAAGAAGAGAGATGGAGACAGAGACAGAGATAGAACACGATAGTTTTAGAAAATTAAATTATTCTAACAATTTCAGTTATGGTGAAACTGAGTAATAGCAGCTGGCCTGAAGCCAGTAGTGAGAGGCCTTCGTGGGGCTGGGGCCAGGAGAGGGAAATTCGGACAGCACCCAGGAACACGATGTGCCTGGGACCCAGAGCTCACAAAGGGCAATCAGAACAGTGTGAGAGAAGAAAGGCAGTTTCTCAACCTGGATGTGTCACAGATGGTCCTACCCACGAGGAATCTGCACGGCTCATCGCTCCCACATGCATTATGGGAAGTGACATGGCTTCCCCATGAATCAGAAGCTTCTGCAGTGGGCACAAGTGGCCTCTGCTCCAGTCTGCTCCAGTGAGCCTTGTCTACCAGACCTGCCTGTGCCTCACTCTGGCTGGCACGGTACCCTATGCTCCACTGCACCTCCTGTCTCCTGGGTGGGAGGTTCAGGATGCGTAGGGTCTACTTTCTCTAGCTCTTGCTGCTGCTGCTGCTGCTGATTAGCATCTGTTGCACTGGGGCTGACTTCGGGCTCCGACAGGTGCTGTGGGCACCACAGTGAGTGGTGTGGAGGTGGCCGCCAGTCCTGCTGGCTCTCCACTGCGGAGCCGCCTCACCTCTGCAGACAGAAGCATGGGTGTGATGCCTATATTAGTTATTTTTCCCTTGTTGATGAGGCAAAATACCTGACAGCCAAGGCTAAAGGAGGGCAGGTTTACTTAGACCACAGTTTGTGGAGGTTTCAGTCATAGTCATCCGGCTCCAAGGCAGGGTGGTGTGGCAGAGGGGCATTGCAGAGGAGAAACAGGTCATGGTGCGCCAAAGGCAGCCAAGCAACAGGGGCAGACCACAGCCCTTTCTACCTTTAAGTCTTATCCGGGCTACTCAGGGTGCATAGCATTTGGATCCTTGGTGTTCTTGATCCCAGCACGGCACCATGCATCTATCTCAGCCTTACACACTCTAGATCCAGCCACCTCTGAAAAAGCCCCACCTGAGCCTGCATGAGGCTTTGGGGACACTTAGACACAAGCTTATAACGTCATCTCTACTGACGATGTCCCGGTCAGCATTACTGGCTCAGAGTCCTCTCCTGAGGTCAACACTGCAGAGAACTCAAGCTTAGCATGACCTCATCTGAGCCTCTCGCAACCCTACACAGGCTCTCTGCTGACCTCGATCTGGCTGCCAACAGCCACACCTGTGCTTCCAGACATCCAGGTTAGAGACGGCAGCCCTCTGCCCCTTGTGCAGGGCAGGGAGAGCAGCCTGCCGGTGTGCCTCCACAATCCCCATTACCACCCCCATATGCTCACTCTCTACAATATGGCCTCACTGACTTCTGCACTGAAGCCTTTCAAATCTATCCCTGGCGGTGTTTTTGGAGTGACCTCAGCCCTATAACTGTCTCCCATGCCTAGAGAGCAGCGGTGGGAAGAATGGTGATGACCAAGGTGGTGGTGAGATGATGTTTACTGAGTCTCGCCCAGTGCCAGAGTGCCAGGTACTATAACTACTTTATATGTGCGTTACTCAAACTTCAAGTGTATACCAATGAGGCAGCTATAACTGCTGACATTAGTTTACAGATGAGAGAACTTCTGCAACAGTGGTATTTCATGTCCTTGACAATGGGTCCTTATGGTTTTTTTTACTCCATAATGCTCTTCTACTCTCCCACTAGCAGAAGCTGCATCTGGTCTTATTGTCTAGTAAGTGGAACAAGGCCCAACGGGTGTGCCTCATGGTTGGAAGAACCAGTAAAAATGCTACCATCTGTAAACCTGCAGCCGTCCTCCATGTGGACTTAGTTGTTATTAGTGGACTACCACAATTTGCAGAGTGTCAGCTATCCAAGTTATGGAAACATTGAGAAAAAAACTTTTATAAAGGACAGGTGCTATGACAGTGCTCATAAACCACATATAATTTTAAAAAAGGCAAAGGACCTTAGGAAGTCAAAGTATGTACTAATGGAGCTCCACTGCAAGAGGGGGGAGTCTGCCACCTGCCCTGGGGTTGGGAGTGAGAAACACACTGCGGGTGCCCCTTTTCAAACCTGACTCCAGGAGGACATAAAAACAAAGAAAGTCAAAATGAACTAGGAGCTGGGCATGGTGATTCAGGCCTGTAATCTCAGGACTTGAGAGGCTGAAGCAGGAGGATCACCATGAGTTCAAGGCCAGCCTGGACTACATGGTAAGCCCTTGTCTTGATCTCGCACCTCCTCAAAATGAATTAGGAACAGTTATTTTTTAATAATTACACTAACTTTTTTTTTTGAGGGGCTTGTCTGAATAGGAACACAGAAAAACTGGTAAAAAAGGAAGGTTTGGAGACCCAGAAACAGAAAATTATACTGTAGGGCAAAATAGGACATTTTAACTGCAGGGCAGAATCTGAAAGCAGAAAATAACGCACTACTAGGCTCTATTTTCCAACTCTCAGGCTGCAAGGCCGTTCCCTCTAGAATCCTGTCAGTGGCCCGAGCAGAGGACCACCCTGATCTCCGGTCTCACACACCCTATCCGGAGCGCACACCCACCTCCAGCTTGGGACCAGCGCATTTCTGAGCAACCCTAGCACAGCACACACCAAAGGCAGTGTTATCAGAGCCTGCTGAGGGCGGGTCACACCTGCCATCCCACTCCTGCAGGAGCCCGTGATGGGAGCACGGCAGATGGCAGATGCGTGGGGCCGTGCAGGCCGTGGACTCCGTTTCCACAGGAAGCCAGCCTCAGCCCTCGGGTGGGACGGTGGGTGGGGGGCAGGAAGGGCTGCGCACTGATCAGCTGTCCACAGCTTTACTGAAACCTTTAGGGAACTCATTTCATGATTAGATCTATGACAGTTTCCACCTAAGGATTAAATTACAATCATTAAGACACTGATTTTGAATTCTTAGAATGTTTACTTCATAAATTTTAAAAAATTACCTGGCTAACTTATCATTCTTTCCAGAAATGGTAAGCAAGTCAAGGGTAGAATCATTTAGCATCACAATTGCCCTTTATTTTCCTTAAATCACATTTTAATAGCACAAAATCATAAAAATCCTTAATGATTAAAATGCAATCGAATTCCATTTCCTCTGTTTTGGAGGTGTGGCTAAAGTGCCACCAGCGTCCTCCTGAAGGGACTGTCACTCTCTCCCTGTGCTGCCTGTCTAGAGAGCAGCTTCCCTGCCTACAGCACAGGAGCGCACACAGCTGGGAGCTGCTGCGAGGCCCTGCCCCCGGCACGGCAGGCACACCGCCCCACCAGGGCTCGCTTCCTCTCCCACCAACTCACCAGGCCTTTTTCTTCCGCTCGAGCTTGGACTTGATCATGCGAACAATGGCTTCCTCTTCATAGGTGTGGCCACACACTTTATTTTTCACTGGTTTCTTCATTTCTAACTGTCATCAAGGAAAGAGGAGACTTTCAGGAGCGGTAAGGATCAACTTCCAGGAGCTGTTTTTTGCTAGTCCAAGGCTATGTTTTAACGTCCCATCGTCCTGGCTTTAGACGATTAGTAGGCTGTGAATAAGGAAATGTTGGGAGACTGTGGCACCAGTGTCACTTGGCCCCAGGGTCATGGCTTTATTCCCAGAATCTCAAGGGCGTGACTCAGACTTCTTTCCATCTCCAACGTCTCACATACACTTCTCAATTCTACCCCCACTCCACCCGCCCGCCCCCCAGTGTGAGCTCAACTCAGAAAACAGGAAGCTTTCACCTGTGAAGGGAACTGCCTCCTCTTCTAGGGAAGGAGGAACAAGCCATACCTGTGTAATGGGGCAGATGAAATTGGTCTGACTCTGAGTCACGATCATATCCTCATCAACGCCTTCAGCGCCATCGGTCCCTCCTCGTTCTGCCTGCAGACCATCTAGAGGAGGAAGGGGAGGCATGAGGCTCCTGGGTCTAGCAGCAAGCCAAGGACAGGAAGGAAGGGCACCTGGAAGGCAGCGCTTCTCAGGGGCTGCTTTCTGTCAGCCCTTGAGAGGCACCTGAACGCACGTTAACTCTTTTGCTTATAACAGGAATGGTAGGGACGGGAACGGGAAGTAAAAATGAGTAAGAGACCTTTCATATATGCATTCATTCCTCCAGATAAATGTAATTATTATGTATGTAAACATACACTAATAAAAAAAATCAGAAAACAGAATTCTGCAGGGTACTTATTTATGCCCATTTTTGGTAAGAAAACTGAAACTGAGGGCAATAAATAAAAAGGTTTTTCGAAGTTCAGAGAATTAGCTGGGTGTGGTGACGCACGCCTGTGATCCCAGCACTTGGGAGGCTGAGGCAGGAGGACGGGCATGAGTGTGAGGCCAGGGTGGGCCACACAGTTCAAAGCCAGCTTGACCACCCAAGACTCCAATACTATTTTAACTTGTATTGAAGTTCAGAAATTTAAACAGCAGAGCATTTCTTATGGTATCATTGTTGCTGTTAACTGAAAATATAATTTGCTGGAACACAAAAAGACCAAAATGAAAATCTTTTTCCCTCTCCTGCTTAAAAATATAGCAGCTTTCTACTTCTTTTGGAACACTACTCTTACATGTATGTAAGTGGCTTTCTAGCTTCTCTTGTCCAGAGGATATTAAAATGCTAGGTTGAGGTTTAGCCATCTTGCTTGGCTTTTAACTGTTAACATGATGTACTAAAGTAGAACCCTATGAGAAGATGACTAGAGACTATATATAATATGTAACAATGACAGGTTAATAAAGTGACTGAAGAAAGAAAGCAAGCCAGCCAGCCAGCCAGCTTGAACTATCCAGTGAGACCCTGTCTCAAACGACCGACCAACCAATCAACTACAGTTGAGAGAATTAATTTGTAAGGGTGTGCTGCCTGGTGACCCAGTGCGTGCCTTGGAGTCAGCAGAGAGATCCTGGGCTAGCAAATCGGGCTGTTTCAAAGTACCTACTTAATAGTTGTGCAGCAAAATGAAAGGGGTGAAGAACGTGGCTTCTGTCTCAAGGAAACAATAAGTACGCATTCCTGGGTGGTGCAGAGGTTCTCACGTTCTGGGCTCGAGCTTTGACCCTTTCGTATTTTAGGTTTTATTATAGAACCAAAAAGTTTGCTAAAATGTGGGTTATGTCTATTAGTATTTACCACATTAGACATTAAGATTGAGAAATGGAAAAACGTATCTGTCTATTTTTCACAGGTTTATTTACTTTTTATAGCTTATGCTACTGAGATTACAGAAATGAGAAGTGGCAAATTTATTTTTTTAGCTTTAAATTTTTATTAGTACATATTTGCCACACATATTGATTAGGTTCATCACAGGTAATTTGTACATATATATATATATATATATATATATATATATATATATATGTTAAATCTTTTTTCCCATTCTTCTCTCCACCCTTCAACCCTTTACCTCTTCCTCATTTACATAAGTTTCTTAAAGATTTTAAGAAATGAGAAGAGATATTTTATTTTATTTTATTTTTGTTCAGACCAGGTCTTGCTAGGCAGCTCCAGCTGGCTTTGAGCTCACTTTGTAGCCTAGGCTGGTCTTGGAATACATAAAGATCCCCTGCCTCAGTCTCCCGAGTGCTGGGATTACAGGCATGCATGCCTGGCTTTTGTAAGTATCTTTAATGTCTGTCTTAACCAGAGTTAGATTTTGCTATCTATGAACGAACGTATTCAATCTGTCACAATATCACATCATGGAGCTCCTGGAGAAACTCCCTCAGGAACAAGTGAAGACAGGCAAATGATGTCACACTGTCACATTGCCAATAAGGCAGTTCTGACCTGACGCCCACCCTGAAGGACTCTTGGGAACCCCAGAGGTCCCTGGCCCACACTTTGAGAATACAGAGCAGTGTGTGGTAGGGCTGGTTCTAAACAGCACTACCTGCTTGTAAATTCCCCTTCCCTTTTTCCTTTTCATTGTATACTTGTCCCTCACTAAAGATAAACACACACAGCAGATGATCTTGAGTGGTGTCATGGGATTGATTATGTCACACAAATGCCTCTCTGAGATTGAGCTTCTCCAGTCTAAAAATCTGAAATCCAAAATCTACAGATTTTTGACTACCAGCATGATACCACAGGTAGAAAGTTCTACTGAAGCAATAAGCAAACATTACTTAAAATATGTACCAAATTACCTTCAGTATGTGTCTCTGTATGAGGTGTGCGTAAGAGTGATTTTTCTGTTTAGACTTGGGTTCCACCCAAGATATCTCATTATGCACATGTGAATACTCAGCATAAACGAAGAGCCCCCCAATCCAGCATGCTTCTTTTCCCAGGCCCTTTGGATAAGGCCTGCTAGAGGACATATACTCCATCTGTCTTCCTCACTTGGTGATGCTGCCTTCCTTGCTTTTTCCTCTCCCTCTCTCTTTCTTAGCTTGTTCTTTCTTCCCCTCTTTCTTTCATTTGGCAGAGTAACACAGACACAAGCTGCTTTCCTTCCAACATGTGGGAAGGAAACCCTGGTCTCTGGTGCAGATGATTCTGCAAGCCTTCCAGCTTCACAGAAGTGACTCTGTGCCTCCTCTGCCAGCTCAAGCGAATGTGCAACTGGAGGCAGAAAAGAGCCACCGAGTCCCTGCTCAAGCCACCCATCAGTCAGTGGATACAGCTGGAAGTTCTGCTCACAGTGCCTCTGCCCTGGGTAGGGGATTCCCCTTCTTCTAGCTCACTAGTGGTGCTATTTGTGAGCCAGCTTCTGTCCCTCAAATCAGTTCTCACTCCCAGAAGAAGGGAAGAATGAACACCACCTCAGGTTCATCTCTGAGTCTCTGGACTCGGGGCCTGGGGCTGGGCACCTTCTCAGGGATCTGTGAGAAAATAGGAGATCTGGGAAATGAGTCACAAATTGAACACCCTTGATCCAAAAATCCAAAATCTGAAATGTTTTGAATACTAACATGATTACCTGAAAGCTTTAGATTTTGGAGCACGCAGGACCTGGAATTTCTGGATTAGGTATGTTCAACTAGTAGAGCCTACACAAAATCTGTAATCTGAACCACTTCTAGTTCCAAGCATTTTGTGTAAAGGACATTTGGCATTGGCTTCAAAAATAGGAAGACTAAAATGAATAAATATTGAGTATATAAAATCTGTAGCTTAGTTAAATTCTTTAATTCTTGTAATCAAAAATATTTCATGTAGGAGCAATATGTAGGCTGGGATTCTTTAACTCAGTAAAAATTCCCAGATATGCTAAAGTAATTATTGATAAAACAGTTATAATTTATACCATTTCCTGGTAGACAACCTATTTTCAAAGTAAAACTACAGAAGGTATTTTAAAAAACACCTGTCAGCAGAAAATTCATACTGGGGCTGGGAATGGAGGTATATCCCTGTAATCCCAGCATGTGAGAAGCTGAGTCAGGATGACCACTGCAAGTTTGAGGCCAGCCTGAACTACATAGGGAAACCCTATCTCAAAAAGATAAAAGAGTTGGGGGAGATAGCTCAGTGGTCCATGCACCTGTCTGGCAAGTGTAAAGACCTGGGTTCAACCCCCAGTACCACATACTATGCTGGTCTTCGGTGTCAACACACCACTGAAACCAGGTGTGGTGGTGCACGCCTGTAATCCCAGTGCTGGCAAGGCTGAGACAGGAGGAGTTTGAGCTGCACAGTGAAATTCTGTACTAAATAAATAAATGATTAAATTTTTTTTTCCCTAAAAGCCAACAAAACAAATATTTGAACACGGGATGCTGCCATTTTTGTTTGTTGGCTATGATGTGGGGGTGGAGTCTCTTGAAATATTACTCATACCGGTGAAGGACTTGCAGCCTTTCTGGAGCTGTCTTTGGTATTCAAATGGAAGAGTCAGACTTCTGAAAAAGTTCTTAGAACTTTTAGAAAAGTTGGACAGGAGGGGCAGCAAGATGCTCAGTGGAGTAAGTGCCTACTTAGGCAAGCACAGGGGCTGGAGTTTGATCCTCGGCACCACATGCTGCGCTGGCCACCGAGACTGGGCACACCTGTAATCCCAGCACTAGGAAGGCTGAAAACAGGAGGATCACTATGGGTCCAAGCTGCATAGTAAGACCCTGTACCAAATACATTAAATAATAATACATTAAATATATTAAATAATAATAATAATAATAATAATAATAATAAATAAAAGTTGGATGGGAAAAGTGATAGGCCAAGGAACAGGCTACGAGCCCTTCTGTCTCTTACATTCAGTTTTCAAAGCCTCCTCCGTAGGCTGCTACCTCCTATTTTTGACTGTGTGTTTCGAAGTTGAAATAAATATAGCTCTTTGTCAGTTTCTTACAGGGTTTATTCCGAACTGATGGCAGATTTCTGACTATAAATGTTACACCATGGAATTCACCGGAAAATCTGTGAGATGTATAATAAGAGTTCAGCTGATGTGAAAGACTGTGGGTTTGCTGGTTATTTTCTATATTTAAATATCAAATGGTTAGAGGAAGCAAGAAAGCACAACTTGAATGCAATGTCTACGACTGGGGCAGGCTGAGTGGGGAATTCTGACCCGGCAGGTGATGACTAGCACCAGAGACATGAAATAAGATGGCAGCAAAAGTGAGACACAGGAAGGACGCCAACAGTGAGTAATAGCCCTCAGACCGAGAGTCTAAAAAGAGAAAGATATTCAATAGCTATGCTTCTCCAGAGGCAGGATATTTCCTCATCCTCAATCTATATTTATAGAAAGTGATATTAACATTGGGATTCTACCCTGCATTCACAAAAGGTCACATCTGGCAATAAATATCACAGTGATTTAGTTGATCCAAAGACAAAACTGTCACGAGCCTGGCAATAGGATGGTTGGAGAGAAAACACACATTATCCTCTGCAGTCATAGGAGTTTTAAAGCTGAGGTTACCTACGTCAGACTCTTGCTTGAGAAAAGTGAGATGCAAAGAAACTGGGTTTTGCTCAAAGTCATGGAAGGAATTTAAATAAATCTGCTTCTCTGTGTTCTTGGACCCTAAACTTGTTACATTGGTTCTGAGAGTTTCCCCTTCACTCTAATTACTATTTCATTAGTGTAAGTAACGCTTCTCATTTACTGAAGGTTTCACACAGCTACTGTGCTAAGCACTATACATCACTACATTTAACCCTTACTAAACACCCATGGAGAACGACTATATTCTTATTCCTATTGTAGAGAAAGAAAAAAGACAACACCTTCAGCTCCATGATATTTTTAAGGCAAATGTAGAAAACAGCCTTAAGATAAAAGAAACACTTAGATTAAATCAGTTTAATCTTTACTTAAGAGATCAAAAATTTTTTTTCTGATTATATACAAGCAAAGTAACCATATTATTTTCTCCAATCAGTGCTCCACACCCTTCAGTTCTGCATCTGTGGGTTTAATCAATCACAGACCGAAAATATTTTTGAAAATGTTGCATCTATATTAAACACCCACAGCCTTCTCTTGTCATTGTTCCCGAAATAATACAACTGCACGGCCGTTGCACTGTATTTGGTATGATAAGCAATCCTGAGATGGCTTCAAGCATAGGAGGAAGTGTGCCCGGGACATGCAAATGCTCCCCTATTTTAGGTGAGGGGCTCACACACCCCAGGGCACAGGGTCTGCTCTCTGCAGGAGGGGCTGTGTACACATACAAAGTATGCTGTCTGAAGAGGGCAGCTGTCGGCCTCTGGCCTGAGGGCAGGTCTCAGACCCACATCTTGCCTCCTGATGCCTGCACCCAGGGCCCAGGTACCAGGGTGAGGAGGGTCACCCAGGCAGACACTAACATTTACAGCACACCATGAGGGACAGAGTGGGTAGGAGATACAAAACTTGAATGTGATTTCTTTTTTCATTTTATGTATTTGGTACAGGGTCTCACTAAGCAGCTCAGGCTCATAGTGATCCTCCCATTTTCAGCCTCCTCAGCACTAGGACTACGGGCATGTGCCACCACACCTGGACTCGGTCACTGGCTCAGGGGGCCCCTGCGGTGCGGCCAGTACTGCATGTGGGACCAGGGATGAACCAAAGCAGGCGCTTAGTCCACTGAGCTATCTCGCCAGCCCAAATGTGATTGTTCTTTACGTCATAAAATGAATGGCAGAAGGAAGCAGAAACTATGGAAATATTTGAAACAGAAGTTCCAAGTCAACAATCTATTCTGTGATGTACAGGGGTGTGGTCTGGGCAGGGAGGGCATTTAGGGAAGTAGCACAGGGGCTTATGCTTTCCAGTTCTGTTTCTGATGAGCTACACAGTCTTCGCCATCTCAGGAACTATCCACTTTGCTGCTCAAATCTGAAACTTCTGGAATCGTTGATTTTCCCACTCTTTCTGTCTTGAGATCCTACCCACTGGCAAGCTGGGCTGCCTGAGGCTGTAACGCATACTCTCAGCCCTGCCCCTCTTTTGTTCTGCACTACACACCACAAGTGAAATGCTGTTGCCTCAGGCCTATACCACTGCCTCAGAACCCACAGTTGCATGGTGAGGTGTGTGGGACTGGGCTCTCGCTGTGCTCTCTGACTGGCCTGCTGTTCTCAACTCTCTCTAGCCTTGCTGTGGCTCTGGATCATGCCAAGCTCCTTCTAGTCTTTAGGGCTTTACACCAATGGCCCTTGAATGCTCATCTTTCTGCTTTTTGCTTGTCCTACTCCTTGTCATTTAAAGATACCAGTTCAGCTAGGGAGATAGCTCAGTGGCATAAGTGCCTGCCTGGCAAGTGTAAGGTCTTGAGTTCAATCCCTGCTAAAAAAAAAAAAAGAAAAAAAAAAAAGACAGGTAAAGATACCAGTTCAAATGTCATCTCTTCAGAGAGACCTCTGATCTCCCAAGCTAAAGAAAGTGCCCGGACTCTCCCTTTAACCTGCCCCGGGCTCTGCACAGCACATGTTAGTAAGTGCTACTTTCTTGTGTGCCTTCCTTCTTTCCCTCCTTCTGCTCCCTCGTCTTTTCTAGTAAAGTATAGCCTTTGCGGTCTTGCTCCCTGGTGTTTCCTACTCTAAAATAGTCCTTAACAGTAGTAGTGGTAGGTATTCAATAAACACTTGGTGGGTACAGTGCGTCATCCAAAAAGGCAGGAATGGGCCTACTTCACGAGACTCTAGTGAGTGTATTTAACAAATGTAGTGGCAAAAATACACATATACTCCCCCTCAAACAATGATTTCTTGGGCTTTAATACAACAGGGAAAACCTCACTCATGTTTGGGGCACAACCTTGGGCCCTGAATTACATGTCAAAGGCAGGAAGTAAATGTAAGTTTTACAATAACAGGAGACTGTGTGGGTAATTACAAAGGAGAATCCAGACATGGTCTTGTGGTCAGAAAATACATTTGGTCCTGGCCACATACAGCCTTAGCATTAGTCACTTGTCTGTCTTCAGATCTGGCTACCAGTTAGATGGTTTCATGCCAGCTGGGAATAAAAGTTGATTGCTATGTACTTTTTCAGTTAAGCTTGAATATTTTTCTAAGAGTACTTTTGTTTGGAAAGTAACAGCACATGAAGAAAATATTACACAAATATTTGTTGACTTCTTGAAATTCTTACTAGACTGCCCAGGTTATTTTACTTGTACTATTCTGGGAAAACAAAATTGGAAAGGCTGGGTTGGGACACGGAACACTCGGGGGCCACCCAAATGTGTGGAAACTCATCCATGCCAAACTACCCTGTACTAGCGACTGTCTCCGGTGACTATAGCTTATTGCTCCCACCCAGCACTCCACAGTGGGCATTGCCAGTGCCCACCTGTGCACTCACACACCACTCCACGTCAAGACAAGGAAGAACGGCAGCAGGCTTGCTTTCTGTGGCTGGAATGAAGAGGTATGTGCATGAGTGCACAGCGGGCCACTCTCCGTGTCCAGTTCTGTGTCCGAGCTTCTTCCTCAGACTGGGGGCCTGTTCTGAATGCTGGCTGCTGGGCTGAGCCACACTGCCATTCCCTGTCTACAGGGAACTGAATCTGAGCTCCCAGTTCCCTGCTGTGTGTGAAGAAATGCAGAAATAAGATGCAGATCATGTGCAAATAGGACCCACACAGATTGAAGGTCTCCCAGACATTAAAATTCTCACAGTGTGGCAAAATCCAACAAATACATTTAGAGTGGTGGGCTGGGAATGTACACACCCTGGCCATATCTAAGACTCTGGGCTCTATCCTAGGCACACTAAAAAAAAAAAATTCAGTGAACACAGATTGAGCTGATATAATGCAATCCAAACATGGATTTATTTATTGTAATTAATGTTATAGATCTTAGAAATTGTAAATTATTACTGCTATCATCATCATCAGCATTACTACTACTGTGTCCCAAGGCTTGGTATTGGCAAAGAAAGAAATCCCTGCCCTTAGGAGCTCAGCCTTTGAGGGACAGGTACACTTAAAGGCAAGGCCATCTTGAGAGAGGGCCACAAACACAAGCTACTGTGGAAAAGTGATCCCAAGAGAGAACAAGGTCCACCTCTTCACCAAACTGACACCCGATGTTGGGTACTCAGGAAGACCCTTCTACCAAAATTTCCTGATGCAACTCTGCTGACTCCTTAAGTATGAGTGTTTCATTCATCATCCTCTCGAGGGCCACATTCTGATTAATGCCCTTCCTTCTCTTAACTGTTATTTATCCTCATCTTGGGGTCTAGACCTTGGAGAAGCTATCTCTATCCAGTCCAACCCAACCCAACTCAATTCAGCCCAGCCCACCCACCTCAAGCTAATCTTTATTTGAAATCCCATAGTTCTACTGTCCAAAGGATTTCTTTTCAGATACACTGAAAACTCCTGTGGATAATTATAGTGTGCTCCTTGGTGGCTGGCTGTTCTGTGCTAAGCACAGTACCAACCACCAGATACAAAGAGGACTAACACCAAATCTGGGAAAAAGACACACAAACACTCAATATTCTGTGCAGGGAATGACAGACACGTCTTTTGTGCAGAGTATAGAAGTGTCTCTGGAGGTGAGGAATCAAATGATTCTCCTCACGAAGATGATAAACAAGCCAGGCTCTCCAAGCGGGTGTGGTAAGAAGCAGGGAGGCTGTTCAAAAAACGAAGGCTATAGTATTTGATAACAAGGGAATGGGTGCACCCCTGTAATCTCAGTACTCAGGAGGCTGAGGCAGGAGTCCAAGCAAGTCTGAGCCAGCCTAGACAACTTGGTATGACCCTAAAAAAAAAAAAAAAAAAAGGAAGGAAAGAAAGTAGGGAAGAGAAAAGGAAGGAAGGAAGGAAGGAAGGAAGGAAGGAAATAGGATCTGGAAACAGACCACATGGATCTGGCTGGCTGTATCACTTTATTAGGTACGTGCTCTTGGGCAAGTTTTTTCACTTTTTTTTTTTAAAGAGATTTTTAAAAAAAATTTATTTATTTATTCATGTTATGGCCGGCTCAGTCTGTCCTGGGGTTGGGGCTGGGGCAGCATGTGGTGCTGGGGATCGAACCGTGGTCCCTGCAGTTGCCTAAGAAGGCACTTTAGACCGCTGAGCTATCTTGCCGGCCCCAGTTTTTTCACTTTTATTTGCTTCAATCTTCTGAAGTATACAATGGAGCCAATGATGGTACAGGGCTATAATGGCTCAAATGAATTAGCATATGAAAAATTACTGAATCTTGCCTGGCACATAGCCAGTGATCTAAATGTTCCTACGATTACCAGTATTGTTCCTTGAATTCCTGATGACTAGCATGCAGTAGGTGCCGGTCACATACATGCTCAGTTACATGAAAGTGATGCGCTACAGAATTACCTAAGACAACCACAGATGGGCTGACTTTAGGTTCTAAATAGGATGAGCTTCCAAGCCCTGGCAACAGGGAAGCTCAAATTAGCCTAGGAGTTGCCAGCTGACACAGCACTGTCAACATCTACAATTTGCCGTCTGCATGCCCTTCCTGGCTCTTTCAACATACTCTTCCGAAGAGCTTGAAGGCACAGCAGATGAGAGTTCCAGGGCACTTCCTGCAAATGAGCTGACATTAAATTCCTTTGCTCATTTTCACAAATTTATTATTTTATGTACTGTAATTTCAGATGTGTCCTTTTTGTCTTCAGCTGACTGTTTATTAAATAGAGTCAAAACATGAGTCTTATCTTCTTAAAAAAATTATTTGGTACAGGGTCTTGCTATGTAGCTCAGACTCGTAGTGATCCTCCTGTCTCAGCCTGCCCAGAGCTGGGATCACAAGCGTGCACCACCACACCCAGTTTTAGTGGCCAGCTGAGCATAGGGCTAGCATGGCATGTGGTACTGGACATTGAACCCAGGTCCTCAGATGACCAAGCTATCTCCCTGCCCCAAAATATGAGTTTTAACATACTCAATACTCTGTATATTCAACCAAGTGACTGGAGGAAAAACTACTCACTTGTAACCTGGTCACACATCCATTTCAAGTCAATTAGTACTGAAAATAGCCCCAAACTCAGCACCTACACTTAATCTCTCCATAAAAGAGAAGGGCTAATGACTACCTCAGGTTCCCAGGCAAAGGCAGAAATACATATTTTGTATGTATGTTTTGAGTGTTTGAGACAGAGTTTTGCTCCAAAGTCCAGGCTAGTCTTTATACTCACAGTATCCTCCTGCCTCAGCCTCCCAAGTGCTGGGATTACAGGCATGCCCAACCATGCCCAACCCCATATGTATATTGTTTTACACAGGGTCTTGCTGTGTCAGGTAGCCCTTGAACTTGCTGTGTACCCCAGACTTGTACTGAACTAACAATCCTCCTGTCTTTGTCTCCCGAGTGTTGGGATCACAGCACGCATCCCATGGCCAGCTCAGAGCAGGAAATCTTAAACACATGTTCTACTGCTTGGTTCTGGACAATTAACTAGAAAAACCACTGAACAGTAAAAGTCTGATTAGCTTCACTGAGAAGGTCTACAACTCTCAATTATTTAATTTACAATAATGTCAGAAGCAAAGACTTGAACATAAGGACCCCCTCCCCCGTCATCATCTTATAAATCACCCCAATTTATAAGTAATTTATAGTATGAAGGATGCTATATATAAGCTGCTGCTTTTCCCTGTTCATTTTCTACTTTTGAGCTGTCCTGGTTTCTCTCTTTTCTTCATTCTCATGGCTGCCAGCCTAACCCAAGGCCCTTGCATTTCCTGTTTAGATTGCCACAAAAAGTTCTATTATCTTCAGTCCATTTCCCCAATATATTCCATTTCAGCTAGTCATCTTTCTAAAGCCAGGCCTCTGATGTGACAAGAATATTCTTCATTAAAGTGACTCAGAGTCCCTGCTTAGGACACACTACTGCACCTTCTTCATTTTTTTCTGGATAAATTCTAAGATTTTTGGAGAATAGTTATATTTAGTTTGAACATTTTGGATCTTGTACTCTTCATGACTAAGTAGGATTGACTGAAGTTGGATGGGCTTACTCATTCCATTTGTCAAACTGAAACAAATGATGAAATATGGCTCAGAGATCATAATATTTAAAACAGGAACTTTAAGACTTAAAATTGCTCAACCTTGAAATTGCAATGTTTCAATTTTGGGTAAAGGAAGGACTATGCTTAAATGCCTTTTTTTTTGGTCTTTTTGAGACAGGGTCTTGCTATGTAGTTCAGGCCGGCCTTGAGTTCACTTTTATAGCCCAGGCTGGTCTTGAACTCGCATTGATCCCCCTGCCTCGCCTCCCAGGTGCTGGGATTACAAGCGTGCGCCACCACGCCTGGCTCTGCCTGATCTTTTATTAATGTATTAATCTACCTACAGTTACAGTATTTCAAGCCTCTGTGAACCCTTACATGACAATATATTGCCATTTCATTTACATAATCTCTGTCTTTTCTAATTTCAGAGCTCTAGACAAAGCAATAATGAAATACCATATATAATATGATGTCCCTCACAGAATAAGCTAGCTCTAACATCATAATGTATTGTAAAGCTGCTCAAAGTAAATAACATATTGTAATCCTCAAAAGGATAAAAAGTAAAGAGCCAGTGAGTGTGTCTACTTTGGAAACTGCAGCAAGGAGGCACCCCTGTTCCTAATGGTGGCAGAGGTGGGCACATTTGTCAGCACCTACTGCTGTCCACAAACTGTCACAACCTGTACACGGCCCCTCTGTGGATGTACTCTGGCTTTACTGAACGTGGTAATTACAAAATGCCATATAGTACTAGTATTACCTAAACAAGCTTATTTCTCCTTTTTATATGTATCTACAGAAAGGTACCAAGATTGATTTTTGATCTATTAAAAATTATTCTTCATGGTGATACAACATGCTCATGTTTAAAAAACAAGAAAGCCAGCAGAATAATTCCTGAAGCATATTAAATATGGAAGAAACATAAAAAGGCTGAGGGTCCAAATCTAGTGAAGCGTAACAACTCTGTCAACACAATGCTAGTGAAGACCCAAACTGTGGCTCAGCTCCTCAGCCTGGCCACATGGCAGAGCCAGCCAGGGCAGGGCTCTCCAAACCGTGGAATTCCTAGACTCTGGACTGTGCTGACATCTGTTTCTAGTTTCCAAGGTTCTGTCTGAAGTTAGGCTAAGAGAAAACATATACCCTCAAAAAAGAAAAATCGTGTTGACTGGAAGGAAGAAAGAAAACGGAAGTGACAAAAAGGGGGAAGGGTGGAGGGAGGAAGGAAGGGAGGAACAAAAGATGGGAAGAAGGAAAGAAAGAAGGAGCTGATGGATGAGGGAAACCTACAGAGACCAAGGAGAGGCCCCACTGGGGAAACACCCTGGAACAGAGTCATTGCTGCCCCCCAGCCCCGACGCCTACCTTCTTCACAACCTTCCCTACAAGCAAAGGAAGACACACGACTTTGAAATCAGGATCAGCTCAGGACACAGCTCTTGAGAATGTGTACAACAGGTCTGAGTCATTTGCTCATTTTGTAAACATGAAGATAGCACATTTTAATGACTTCCTCCTGCACCACATTCACAGAGCTTTCTAACGTGCCCATTGTGGACATTTGCCCGTTTCCTCGCCCACAGCCAAGGTTATCAAGGGGGACAGATTCTTTTGCTCCCTGAAAGCGCACACTCTCTGGGCACAATTCTGGGAGGTGGGCACAGCGGGACAGAATTGGAATGCTTATGGTCCTAGGCTGCACCATCCAGAGTGCAGGGCACTGACAACTGGCCCACGTGAGCCTTCGGCCTCTGCCTTCCTCCAGGAAAGCCTCCTCCTCAAGGGTTCCCGGAGGGTCCCCTCCTACCCAGCTTGGGCACTTAATTATCCTTTCGGTTTTACATCTTTACACAGCTGTTTCCCTACTAATCAGCACTCTTGTCAAGGCAGCTTTCTGTCATCTCTACTCCCAGCCCCTATAGCATAAAGCAGGGGCTCAGGGTCAGTACATGAATGCCCATTGCAGGGGGACCTTGGTGGCTTCGAGTTGGTACTGTCCACGCACTGGCTCTTTGGCAGAACGAAAGCTTCACATTTTATCAGGCATGGACTTGAGGTGGGCTGCCTCTAGGCTGAGGGACCACTGGGGTCTACCTAAGCTGAGGAGTAGGTATTAAACTCCTGTGAGCTGTCACTCTTTCTTCTCCTTTATCTCACTAGGATACTGTGAAGAGAACACAGAATGCTTTATGCTCATTCAAAGAAGAAACCTAAGAAATGGACAAAAACAGCAGCAAAGAGTGTCAAGAAGACTCAAGAAATAGCTCTTTTTGAAAAGGCCAAGCAGGTGCTGGCTGATCTTGCTTTTCTTTTTTAAAATATATGGGGGCCTAAGTCTTAACCCTGAAGTGCACATAGCAGGTGTGGGTCCTCAGCCCTAGAAGACAGTATTACTGTAAATGGAGACCAAAAATAATATGTATATAATATATATGTATATGTATGGCAGGAACAGGAACACACACACACACACACACACACACACACACACACACACACACACCCCTCCCTAAAGAATATCAAGAAAACCTCCAAGGAAGAAAAATATCCTATTCAAATAATTATCTTTTTGTTTCTTTGTTTGTCTTCTTGTGTAACTAGGGACTGGTCCAAGGCCTTCTCAATGAGCTATATCCCAGCCCTTTTTTAATTTTGAAACAGGATCTCACTGAGTTGCTGAAGCTGGGCTCAAACTTACAATCTTGTCTCCATCTCCAAGAGTGCTGGGATCACAGGTGTGTGCTATCACATGCTGCCCAAATGACCTTCTGAACAAAGCATAATGATGGTGACAGTGTATTGACCCAGGGCATGGGTCTGATCTGGATCTCAAGGGGTGCAGTGAGTGGGTAGCAAGCAAAGAGCACATCAGCCCGATCCGAACTCCTGAAACATGGCAGGGTTCCGAGGCTCTGTGGCAGCTCTCCAATGCCTTTGGTTACAGTGCTGTTCTGTGAACACACTCCTCACACACAGGAGAAAAGTTAGGAGAGCTGAATGTTTGAGGTCACTCGGAAAGCCTTTGACTCTTGAGAATCTCACCCACAAAAGCCCTGCGAGAGGACAAGTAAGCAGGGACTGGAGCAATAAGGGGATACCAAAAATAAATGAAGGGTGGGCATCAAGGAGTCAAATAAAGTATGCAGGGGATACAATCAGCACAGGGTCATAATTAGGATCAATGGAATAAAATTAAGAAAAGGAAAATGTTCATAGTCAGGAAGAAGGCTGAGAAGAAAAGATAAATTTCTCTCACTCTACAGACTGAAGGCCATTTGTCTACATAAAACCAGCTCAAAATGAGCTAGCAATTATTTAAAGAGAATTTATTTTTGTTAACAAAAGTATACTAGGTTATTTGATGACACAAAGGCCTCTTGTATCTAATCTTATCATCTTGTTCTTATTCTACATTAAATAGTAAAAAAATCTAATAATAAAAAAAGCCTATGACTATTTCATTCCAAAAATAGAACTTGACTTCTAGAGGGATCAAAATAGCAAAGCAAGTACAAATAGAACAAATGAAATACAATCAAAACCACTTACATTTACAACAGACTTACAGCTGAGGAAGCAATATCAAAAGCAGGGTTTCTCTAATATTTCAGAACTAATAGTTACTTTATTTTTTTAGAATATAAAGATGACAAAGGTAATTACCCATTGTCAGTAGAAACCATTAGTTTTCCAATTTTACCCTATTATCATGATGACTCTATTATACCACAAGTAGTCTTCCGGCAGTGCTTGGTTAGATGACACAGCCCTATCGATGATCAGGCTTAATGTTGCGTTAAAATACATTGAAGCTTACATTTCTTAGGATCAGGAGCAAAACTTAAAATAAATATTGTTCTCTTTCTCACTTAGGAGCCCACAATATGATCCAGGTAACTCTCATCTAGTAAAATACCTGCTGATTACTTAATATTTCCTAGACACAGGGGAGGCATTGGGACAGACAAGGAAACTGGGATGACAGCACAGCGTGGGGAGTGGCAGGGAAGCGGGCCACGGTGAGTCTTTTACAATGACTGCAAGAGGGACAATAACATGGAAAGGAGCCCTGAAAAGGAGGGAGATAAGATGGGCACAGGCAAAATTGAGAGAGACATTCTCAGCAGAGGGGTTTAAAAGCAGACATTCCAATGACACACACCACATCCTACTGTATTCATTACAATAACCAAGCAATGAAAGCTTCTGAAAGGCAGGTTTTTCTGATATTGATACTTTTCTAGGATTATTATTATTTAAACATATCCAAAAGTATAAGATACTTAGGAGATTGCCTGCCTCTCCTGCCAATTAACTGTGTGCCTGCCATGCTTGGCAGGTCCTGCATACACCAAGATAATAACAGGACTCAGTTTCTGGGGACAGGAAGTGCACTACATGTGGCATCAGTTCTGTGAGCTTCCATGCGGACTGATGGGCAAGGTCATTCCAAGCAGCACAAGGAGCTCAGGACGGCCCGGGGCACAGGGTGAAGCTATAATTAGGTTTCCGGAGAATCCTTTAAAAACCCTTGCTCTGAATTCAGATCTAAGGTTTCTGAAGCAACATGCTGGTGAGTCAGTGCCTATCAAAATTCCTTTCCATAAATCTTCACTTTTGACACACCTGACTGGATTTACTGCTCCTGTAATATGTTTCATTTAAAATCCCACCACCCGACAGCAGGCACAATAAGGATAAGAGAGCCTGCAGGCAGATTCGAAAGTGAAGCAGAGTTACCAGCACTCAGGATTGTGTTTTCTTCTTGAACAGTGCTAGCTATGTAATTTGTAAACTGATTTTTCTCTTCTGGATTCTTCTAAGGTTCTGATAAATTGTTTACTATGATTTTTTTTTTTTTTTTTTAATTTTATGGCTGGCTCAGCCTGCCCTGGGCATGGGGCTGGCACAGCATGTGGTGCTGGGGATCGAACTGTGGTCCCTGCGGTTGCCTAAGCTTGCCTAAGCAGGTTCTTTAGACTGCTGAACCATCTCGCCGGCCCCGCTATCACTGTTAATAAGATTCAGAAGTATACCACCATTGGTACAGTACTCTGGGAATTTTGATGCAATAGATATTTGCAAGCTGCTTTAGAACAAAGATCCATTATTCCTAGAAAGGAATGCAGCTTTTCAAAGGAAAAATGTGAAGAGAACTGAAGCCCAGGGGGCTTTGGGAAATCTTTCAGGAGGTGACTTTTATGTTCTGCTGATCTAATTATACAAGAAATATTTTTAAGAGGTTGTATATAAAAGGTAGCCCCTGTCCATCCCCCCCTCCCTCATTTAGGGTAGAAAAACACAATGCCCTGGAGTCAACTGTTTGCCAAGTAGAAGAAAACAACATTTTCATGGGAAGAGCAGGAGAATGACCAAGGAATCAGCTCTGGCCTGAGAGGTCATGCTGTGTGGGGCAAGTCTCTTGATCTTGTTCTTTCTCCAAGCTGGGAACTGAGAGATGAGAATAGGGAGGAAGGTGACTCTAAGGTCTCAAAATCCATTCCAGTTTTAAACTTTTACCTTAGAGTCAAACAGACAAATGTGCTGTGACTATTTGGTTAGTCAACTCCAGTGACACCTTGCACTGATCTCAAGGCCAGCGAGTAAGTTGCTTCCTCCAAGAGCTTCTTGAAGGAAGCAACTTACTTGGAAACTGACCTTGCACAACCCCTAATTTGTGGCACAGAAATAAATGGCCATTAGCAACCCAACAAATAAAATTTGATTTCAAGTGATGAAAACATGTTTCACTATGATCAAAATTAAGTAAATTGAGCAATAGGAGTGGTTATCCAAGTACAGCAGGTAGGTGCAATGTGGTTATTACTAACATTTTGAGAACTGTATTCAGGAAGCCTTATAATCACAGCATTATTTACAAGAGTCAGTGGAGTACGAAAAAAGAATTACGTTCAGACCTGTCACAGGCATGGAGTGGGAGCAGGGCTGCAAGTCAGCCAGAAGGGCAGGAATCAGGTCAGTGGCTGGGACGTGCTCTTCCAGACAGAGGACGAGCACCTTCGTGTGCCACGAGTGCTAACCTAACTGAAAGCTAGGAGTTTGCCATTCTTCTCCTCAGGCCTTGAGATTACAAAAACCTCATGTAGGTTAACTCTATCTATTTTCCTATTTCAAAGGTTTGTATCAGTTAGCTCCAGCTTGTCCAAGCCTCTAACTTTACCAGCAGTGCAGAGCCGATGTCACTGCAAAAGGCAAGAAGACCAGATGCAGGGATATCACCGGGGTGTGTGTGTGAGTGTGTAAGTGTGTGTGTGTGTGTCACACCACTACTAAACCCAGATGGCCGAGTCACAGTGCTGGTCTGGGGAGTGCATTCCACAGTTCCCAGATGACTAATCGTTAATCTTGTATGTACTGGGCAGTAAAATGCCACACATGGCAAGTGAAACTGGGAACCCAACCATGTGGACTTCCTTGTGGCCAACTTCTGTTTCAGTTCAGTGGCAGTTTCACTCTTTATAGCTACTAGGATCCCACTAGCTCTTCAAATCCACTCCGATGCTCACAATTCTTCCCCACACATAACCAATCTGCTCCCTCCTGTCTAACTTCTGGCTGAGGCAGCGTGGCGGTGTGATCCAGGGGTTCAGAGTCAGACCTGGGTGAGTCCAGACTCTAGCAGCCTGACCTAGGAAAGGCGACCAATTCTCAGAGCTCAGTTTCACCATTTGTGAAACGAGACAGCCCTGAACTGGCAGCTCTAAGGTTTGAGTGTCTGCGTTTCTAATTTAACTGACATGGAATGTATACCGCACACAGTATAATGCTCAAGAGGTCTTCTCTTTCTTCCTCCAAAGCATGTGCTTGCTTTGTATTCTGCTTCACCTCTATCTTTCCTATCATCTTCAAAACTTCATCCATTCCTTCACTGAGCGGGGTCCCACTAGGCTTACCTTTCTCTGTTCTTCTCCCTCTACTGCAAGGTTCTTTGTGGTAAACGTGGCATCTCACAGTTTGTACTTTCCCTGGCCCTAATCTATTCACTTCCTTGTTGTAGTGTATTAGTACAGTGCCACATGCACATAGGCCATCAGAGACATCTTCTGGTCACCTGTTTCAGTAATGCCAGCTATCTTCAGTCCAGATGGCACACCAGCCTACTAATCTACTATGAACTTTCCCCTTTGATTGAGCAATGCCTAGTTTTCCCTCCGAAGCACTTAAGACATAGGTAGCTTTTATTATAAATGACATATACTTCTCTCTCTCTGGGAGCCTTCCTCTTCTCTGCTTCAGTGGCTCGTCACCATGTCAATAACCTGCCGAATAAGCACTCTGGTCATGTTGCACTTGTCTTTTTCTTAAGCATAATTCAGACTACTATAAGAGTTCATTTTACCTTCTGAGGAATAGTCCCCTATTCTGTCCCTTCAGTTGTGGACAAAAATAGAAACTTCAATTTGATTCCTGAGTGGCTATCTACAACCTTCCTTCCAACACAGTAAGTCTCTCACCTAGGAATGCGTTTCTTTCTGGGAGAACACTCATAAGTCAGATTCATTTTAAGTCAAATAAAGTGAGTATCATACATCTTTGACACAAATATACAATGTAAAGCATAAAAAAACCAAACCCACATACAGTGCATGCCTGACTGTGCTGCACTACAGTACAATACTGCACTAACAGTAAACACACAGCAGCCTGTTGTGGCAGTGGCCAGCAGATGCATGATTTATTTGCATCTACAAGTGTTCAGAACTCAAGGTCTGTCCATAGCTGTGAAAAGTTTGAAACCTAATGTTCACAAGTCAGGGACTTACTATATTCTGAGGCCTCACAAAAGGAGCCAACATAGGTGTAAAGGCTACTTCCCTCAGGATCTCTGATTTTGAGCAGGTTACCCAGGTTGTCTGAGGGGTGCTGTCTTCTGCAATGGGGAGATACTTACCCATATGCAAAACACTCACAGTTTGTGCTGTTCTGAGAAAAAAGACAAATTACAGCTACACAGGGGCTTGGCACATAGTAACTGTCTGGAAATGGTGCTGATCTTTTAACCCTCCAGAGTAGCTTCCTAACACTAGTTACTCTGTGTGCTACCTCAGTCCCGGTACTGCAGTAATATGGAGTTTGGACCTCTCCTCAGTCTTATCACGACTTCCATTTGCGGAACAGAGCTTGCTTATCCATTCTCATCGTAACACTTCTTTCCAGGTTGCTTCATAGCCTTTTTTGGCCTAATCCTTCTCAAACACAGCTCTGTGAGAAAACAAGTTCTGCACTAGGATGGGGAGGTGGAAGAACTCTGACTGGTTGGGTCATACAACTTGCTCCCAACTGCTATGTGACCTGAGTGAAGGTATTTAATTTCTCTAAGCCAAGTGAACAGAATGAGGTCCCCAAGCTCCTTCCAGGTGGGCCGATCAGGTGCTCTGACATCACCATGGATGGCTCAGCCATCAGTGCTGTCCTGCAGGTCCCAGCTTCCTCCTCCCTGCACAATCCTCAAGGGCAGAGCCCATTATCCAGATAAGTCACTTAACATAGCCTAGAGCACATGCTACAGATAGCACTATCACCTGCACTTAGATGACAATGATTAAAGCACCTCCAGTGAGGCACAGACAGCTGCTGCTGCGTGACTCAGACCTTCCTGTAGCACGGCTTAATTTAGCGTGTTTTGGGTCAGCCTGAGTAAAGGACCAGGCAATGGAACCCCTTTCACTAGCATAACCTCACACTGCTGCTTCAGGTCAGGAGGCATTATCTCTACAGTGCAGATGAGGAAGCATGCACAGACAGCTCAGCTGCTCCTCCCTATCCGTAGGCACCCAGGGGCCCACGCAGCAGTGGAAAGCTGGGTGCTGACCCTGGGGCGAGCTGAGCTCCATTCAGCCCCAGCCCTGTGAATGACCTTGGCAGCATGGCTTTCTCGTGCCTCATTTTCCTTATCTGGGAGACAGGCTCAGCTGTGGTGCTGACCCGGCAGGGTATCAGAACTACAAGGAGGAATACTTTAGAAACAATTCCAACCCTCAGGTCCATGCCTGGGAACAGTGATTATGCAGATACAGACTAGGGCTCAGGAGGCTTGATTTTTGAATGTGACTCAGTCAAGCCCAAGTGCTTAAGGCAGCAGCAGTGTCCAGGACGTTGGATCAGTCCCTCTTCCAAGTCTCTAAACTGAGTAGAGCACACTGTCCCCAATCCCAAGACCCCAAACTGGAGTCTCCAAGGACACTGCATAGTAGCTTACCACAGTCATGAGAACTTAAGAGAATTCTGAAATCAGAGGTTGGCTTGTAAGACTTCCTTTAATGGCACCTGGCTGCAATTCCTGCTTTGGGAGACCGGGGTGGGAGGTGAGGCTAGAGGATCGCAGCAAGTTCCAGGCTGGTCTGGGCTGCATGGTCAGTTCAGGGATAGCCTGAACTACATAGAAAGACTATCTCTAAAACAAAACAAAACCACACACACACACACACACACACACACACACCCATAAAAAAACAAGAACAGAAACAAAAAAGTGGACGCACTGGGTCCACTGAAGAGGTAACTTTGTTTTGAGAGAAACCCAAGTTTACCTGCAGGACTCCTCCCTGAGCAAGTGTCTTATGGTCCAGATGGAATGCTGGAGGGATAGGGAAAGGGGACAGGGCTGCTACAGCAACACACAGCGCATTCTTTACAAGAATATGCATATAGTTGCTTGCTGAAAGCTTGAACACTCAGTGCAAGTCTTATCCAGGGAAAAGCGAGGACAAGAACCTGCCCTGTAACGTGAGCACTATTATGTATCGCAGGTTTACTCTGGACATAGACAGCTCAGCTAAGCAGCTAAGCTTAGCTTTGCTAAGCAGATTAAACACTACCCCATTCCATGGATACAAACCCAAAGCAAGTACGGTTATTTATGTTTTCTTGGGAACTGAAGTCTAAAGTTAGTCAGATTCACATATACTTGGTTATACACCACGCACTATTATTGACATGGCCTTGATAGTGTTCTTAAGGTCAAAGGTCCCAAGATACCTGACAATGAAAGGAAGGCTTAGAAAATGTACCATTTTTTAAGCATTTATGACCTGGAGGCCAAAGAATGACTTTTATAGAATTCTCAAGTTTGCTTCACTTAGGAGAATTTGCTCAGACAGAAGAGGAACATAAATAAAATATAACCTCAGCGCCCATGTTTGGTGTTGACTTGCTTCCATCTGTGCCCTTTAAAGGCCAATTTTCCTCTCTGTTTATGGTTCCCTATGAGTGGAATGAGGGTGACAGCAGCTACTTATACCAGGGATGTTGCAAGAATTAAACAGATTAAGTCCACAGGGCAGCACCAGTCCTCTTGGAGAGAAGCATCAAAGAAGCAAAAGATAGGGGCTGGGGAGATAGCTCAGTAGAATAAGCGCTTGCCTGTCAAACGCAAGGACCTGAGTTCAATTCCTGGTTCCGCAAAAAAAAAAAAAAAAAAAAAAAAAAAAAAAAAGCTTGCCTGTCAAAGAAGCAAAAGATGGGACAATTTGTCTTCAGACAGGCTGTAGTGGCCTGCGGCACCCTACAGACCAGGCTCCTTGCACAGCTCTCCACACTCCAATGGTTACCCCATGAGTAAACCTGGAATTGCAGGAAGTGGGACACACTGCACAACTCACCACTTTGCTGCTGACCAGAATTTGAAATGTAAGTTTCTTAGATGCCTTGCTGTGGACTTGGGTTCTAAAACAGGTAACTTCCAGTAGTAGGATCTGATGTTGAAGGCAGTGCCTCAACTTTTGTTTACTAATTCTGTGGTATTAACAGCAAAGTATACACAAAAACTATTAAAAATACAGAAAGTAGTTTGAAGCTTCATGAGTAAGGGAGTCTGTAGCTTTCCTCTTACCCCTACTCACATCTGAGGCCAGTCAGGCCCATTGCACCACATCTAACACTTACACAGCGCTTCACCACCGTTTTATTACCTACTGCGCTCAGCACCCCATGAGCAAGGGCCTGGGCACTGACAGTGTTTCTCAGGTAAAGACAGTCACAGAAGTCTAACGACTTGGTTACAATTATGAGGCCTTTCTTTCTTAATGCATGATGTTATATTGCTACTTCCTTAGCATGCGTATGCACAAACACAAAAATTTAAAGCGCACAGGGATCAGGGCTGGATTTCGTTTTCAGTAGGCCCAGCATTATATTAAAACTGGGAGGAGAAGTGGTCACTTAGTCTAAATCCTGTACCGCACCAGCCTGAGAAAGAGGGGAGTGTGATGCCACCCAGATCTGAAACTCTGCCTCCCATATCAATTTTCTCCTTGTTGAGATATGCTGTATTTAAATGTTGCTTTCCAGCCAGGCATGGTGATGCATGTCTATAATCCTAGTGCTCTGGAAGGCTGAGGTGGGTCCCATTCCCTCCAGTTTGCTCTTTTGGCTGTAACTCTTAGCCTCAGTGGTCCAAGGATCAACAGTTCTAGGTAATGGTTTTTGTAGAGGGGCCCAAAGGTGGCAGTAATGAAATACAGTAAGAATCGCTCCTACTCATGTGACCACTACCCCCATCCATCATTTTAATGGGCACTGACCATTTGCCAGGCCTTGAGCTAAATGAGGGCTCTATGTGAATTCATAAGGCATCTCACAACAACTCTATGAGGCTGGTTATGACATCATCTCCATTTGACAGATAAGGGATCTAAAGCACAGAGAGATTAATTTACACTTTGTTACCAAGCTAGCAAGTCTGATCCCTGAGGGCCATGCAGTACCTGTTATCATTCTCTACACCATAACAAAGGGCCTCAAGACTGTCAGAGTTGGTCTGACATATCAACAAGAGAATAAGATCAGCTGGCACAGGCTGTCCAGTGTGGTAGTGGGGAATGAGCCCAAGCCCATTTTATGTTTTGAGACAGGATCAATTAATTGCTAAATTGCCCATGATGGCTCAAACTTGTAATCTTGCAATTCTTTTGCCTTGGCCTCCTGAGTCACTGGGATTACAGGTGTATACTATCATACTTGGACAGGTCTACCTCTTAAAAGTAACTACCTACCCTGGAAAAACGGTCAGTGCTACTTCCTCCAATGTTAGTCTTACTAATGCAAACAGTTCTAAAAATGCACTTCCTTGCACTAGCAAATCTCACCACTAATTATGGCTAGTTCTTGGGATGGCGATGTATCAGCGAGAGAAGCTCTGAATCTCCAAAGACTCTAAGGAGTCCCCAGGTTACTTCATTAATCCCCTCAGACTGAGAGATGTCAAGCATCTTCACAAACTCACTCACAGTAACCCCTGTGACATGGTCATGCCTTTAAACCCCACAGCAAGTATACACATACATTTCTGAGATTCCTTACATCATACTGGCTAAGTGGATCCTTTGGGTCAAATCTTGAGGTGCCGCCACATGCCTAAGTAAATCTAAATTTCCACACATTTTATTTCCTTACATTCTGTACCTAATGTGACACAGAAAAATTCTTCCAGTCTTCTTAGTATTACACCTGCTCTCTTGCAACACAGCTATAGCTCTCAAATAATACTAAAAAGTGGTTTTTTTGTACAAAATTTAAAAAGTAATAGTCCTTTATAATCTGATCAAGATATGAAGTGTAAAATATTTCAGTTACTTGATATGAACCTAGTACATCAACTTACTAATCCAAAGTGATTATATATGTGTGTGTGTGTATATATGTGTGTGTGTACACACACGTACACACACACACACACACACAATATTGTGCACATGGAGAGGGGATTTCTTGAAGCATACATACACAAAAACATTCCTGTTTCTGAGGATCAAGGTTGTGGGTTTATGTAAAAGGGAGAGGGGTCTTCATTTCTTATTTTATTCACTTATGTGTTTTTGTTTGGATGTCTTATGGTTCGGTTTGGTTCGGTTCAGCTCGGCTCAGCTCAGCTAGGCTCAGTTCGTCTCATCTGTGCTGGTGACCAAACCCAGGACCTCTCACCTAATAGGCAAGTACAATACCTCTGAGCTGCAATTCCAGCCCTGAAGTTTTCTTAACCATATATATGCACAATCATTTTTGGATTTGAAAAGAAACTTTGGGGCACCAAGAGTCAGAGGGAGAAAAAAGAAAGAAAAGAGAAACACCAAAATTGAAATTATCAAAAGAAATATAATTATCAAATGACTGTAACTACCAGCTGAAATAACTATCATTCAAATACACAGAGTTGAAATGGAATCCAGTCCAGTTTAAGCACTGAGGATTGAACACAGGGTCTTGTATTGAGCCTCATCCTTAACCCTTGTTATTTTGAGATAGGATCTTGCTGAGTCAGAGAGAGAGAGAGAGAGAGAGAGAGAGAGAGAGAGAGAGAGGGAGAGAGCACACACCCATTTTTACTTCAAAGGGATATGGCTTTTTGTTTTGTGCTATTGGTTATTACATTCTGGGATGTTCTACCATTGAGTAATATCCCCATCTCTCTCTCTCTCTCTCTCTCTCTCTCTCTCTCTCTCTCTCTCTTTCTTTCTTTCTTTGCATTTTAGGGAAGGATCTACAGGATGTTCAGGGTCTTACTACTAGGTTGGACTCATAGTGATCCACCTATGTACAGCCTCCCAAGAGCTGAGATTACAGGTGTGCCACCACGTCCAGTCTCAACTGTCTTCTTAGTGTGCCCCAGGGGACACAGCAGGACTGGGGACCGAGCCCCAGCCCCTGTGCCTGCTTGCAGGTGCTTTAGTCCACTGAGTTATTTGACAGGTCCTTTATTCATTTATTCTTAAAATTTTGAAACGGGTCTCATTGCCCATGCAGGGGTAGAACTTGTGATCTTTCTGTCTCGGCCTCCCTAGCTGGGATTACGCGGACATTCTTTTGCATTCTTTTGACAGGCTGCAGGGCTATATGCCAGTCCCAGATCAGATTCAGTGCACTAATTCTGTATGGTCCTCATTATAGGTTGCATTTTCTGTTGTCTGGCAGTTTTTATTAGATTCTAGACATGCTGAGGAGCTCTTTATTTTTGCCATATCTTTTCCTTCTCCGTTTTTTGTTCTACTCATAAATATTATTGAACTTTGCTCTGGGATGTGGTTACATTAATTGAGAAGTTTGTTCTTTTTGTTTCTTTAAAGCTATGCTCCTTTAGTAGTTTTGTCTATTTTGTCTTT
>PVKN010003782.1:20222-35937 GCA_004027915.1 Capromys pilorides | reverse complement strand
TTTTCTTGACCTCTCTCTGACATTGCCAGTGCTCCTTAGGATCCTTCTGTAGCAGGGAAAGCTCTTTTAAAGATCTATTCAAAAGCCAGTGAGTGGGTTCCAAACTCCTTAAAATCCCTTTGTATCATTAATTCTATTCTATGCCACTCATGGTATTTTGAAGGTGAGAGAGTAGTCAGACAGAAACTGGGCAAAATTAATTTTGTGAAATTAAAAGAGTAAGAGATCAGAACACATAGATGAAACCATTACACTGGGGGCACAGCTGTGCCATTTATATTTTTACTTACCACCTCTGTTCAACAGTGTTTCTTTGCTTTACTGGCTTAGTGGTAATTAAAATACAAACATTGAAAACAAACATGCCTTTAGGGTTAGCTTTTTGTTATGAATGTTACTCCTAATATGAACTAGGACTTGTTTCTTCTAATTGTGTCAGAACAAGACAGAACCAGTTTGCTTTTGGATGGGCTCAGCTGTGACAGTGACAGACACTTACAACCTGGGAGGCTTCTCCAGTCTGAGCAAGCTTTTCTGCAAATTGAACCTAGCTTCATGAATCTATAAAAAACAACTGAAGCAAAGACGAAATGCCAGAGAAAGGTTTCACGTCTTTCTCTCCAACTGAACACATTCAGCTTTGTCAGAAAGACGATTGTTTTTATAGATACAACAAATTCTTGGACCAGATTCCTACTCTTTGTAACTATGTGACTGTAGGGGTCGGGATCTGCTATACTTCAAGCCAAGAGACCACCTGGTAAACACAGAAAGCCATCAAAGAGTCTCTGCTGTCCCAGGCCTCTTCCTCTGCTCCTTTTATTGCCCACTCACTCTCTTCCAGGCTTGCAAAGCTGGGTCTGTCCTCCTCCTCCTGGCCTCCTCACTGCCTACAAATGCCCAGTGTGGGGAAAGACTTCACACTCTTGGTAAGAGGTTTTTAAGAAGAAGCAAAGACAAGGCACAAGCTGGACCTCCCACCTGTTGGGTGCACAAGCTCTTGCTCTTCACTGCTAAGGTCCAACCCCAAGGAATGAACTATAGGCTAAGAGCATCTTCTTACATGAACACAAAGTGAGCATAAATAGATATTATTTTAGTTCTCTGACCAGTTCACAGAGCAGCTTTAAAGAAGCCCCAAATACTCATATAATAGGAACGTGTATTTTCCTTCTCAGTTGAGTTGTTTGTATGTGCACTTGGAAATCAAATATCCACATGTCATTTTTGCTTCAATTATGCTACAGTTCTCAGCCTTCTCAGAAAGACCCACATGCACTTTGGGACTATCTTGACCCTTCTGCAAACTGCATCTGTCTTGCCAAGGATGACGACGAATCACTGGGAACTGTTAGTCCTCTCTCCCCAGGACCTCACCCTGTACTGTTTGCTTTGCCAGAGCCCTGAGTCAGTCCAGACCCACCCCTTCCCACCCTGCCTCCGGTGTCACTAGGTTGTACCTTGCCATGCCAGCTGGTTCTGTGGAAGCCTCTACTGAACAACAGAATCTAGCAAACTCAGAGGACTTGGGTAGAAAGACAGTAATTGGTTCATTCTATCAGCATCCAGATGAGGGAAACAGAGAAACAGCCAGGAGGCGTATGAAAGGTAGCATGTCTTGGGCCAGCTTTCTCCCAACAGCATCTTGCTAACATGCCTGATTGGTCCCTGGATTCAGTAGCTGGCTCCCAGGCACAACAGTCAGATGCCGCACAAGTCACCAAAGACTGCCTTTCACTTTGACATCTACATGAAGGGAGGGGACCCAGATTTAGTAATTCATAATCCTGGGAATTTCTCCATCAAGTTGATTCTGGCTGAATATATAGAACACATTGTCCAAATGATTTCATAACTTGGGTTACCTGGTTTTTCTTAATCACATCAGTCTTGTCCATTGGTACACTTCAGGAGCGCACCTTGCTCAGAATGGATACTCAGAAACATTAGTTCTGAGGTCAGTATTAAAGTCCCTTCCCCTTCATGGCCTTGGGTACCCCCATCCTCCTCAGGTCCTCCTCAGAGGACCACCTGAGGCAGGAGTGGTGAAAATTGGTTTTCTTATGGAAGAAACCATCTCAGAAGACATATTTACCTTTAATAGATGCAGTCACATCTCAGATTGAACAGGCCCCAGTTCAAACTCCTATATGGAGCAGCCATGTGACTTGAGTGTGTTGTTTCACCTTTATGGGCCTTTGGACCTCACCTTAAGTGGGGACAAGGACCAGATGAGTTCTCAGGTGTCTTTCAGATAAGCCCACTGCCTGCTGCCATGGTTGTGCAGCTGGATTTACCCTGAGCCCAGCGGGTTTCATCCCTAGATAGGAGCTCCCTGCAGTAGGTGAGCGCTTAGAGCAGCAGTACTGTGTGTGCAAGAACAGGAAGAACAAGGTTGAACAGCCCTCAGAAAGGCCAGAATTAAGTAAGTATTGCTCTTCCCCCAGATTAGCACTGATCAGTAAACAACACACCTAAGGGCAAAGAAAATTCAAAACAAAGCCAAACAAAAACGCCAACCAATGACTTTGTTTCTGTTTAAAGGGAAATTGCCAAGGATGCAGAAGGAAATGAAGATGGTCAAAGACGAGGACGTGCGGTTCAACTTGGGTGTGAAGAGGATCCCCTCCTTTGCCCACTGCCTACAGCCGGTGGCTTCCCGGGGGAAGGCGCCCCTGAGACACCCTCTTCCTGAAGCCCTCCAAGGGCCGTTCTCCCAGTTCCGATATGAACCCCCAGCAGGGCACCTGGATGGGTTCCCAGGTGCCTTTGAAGGAGGCGGGTCCCGCAAGCGAAAGAGTGTGCCCACCAAAATGCCCTACAGCCACGCCGCCCAGGAAGCCCTGCTCGGCCTCCCCGCGGAGGAGAGCAACGCCCGCGGGCCGGCGAGCCTCCCTCTGCTCTTCCCACAGCCCCCGCGCCCCAACTGTGACTCGCAGATGATCGACCTGTGTGACGTGGGCTTTCAGTTCTACCGCGCGCTAGAACCACGAGGCGGGAAGCCGGTCAAGCAGGAGCCCGGCAGGCAGGAGCCCCTCAAACCCAGCGCCGTGTGGCCACAGCCTGCGCCTCCAGCCTTTCTGCCCGCGCCCTACCCGTACTACCCCAAAGTGCACCCTGGCCTGGTGTTCCCCTTCTTCGTGCCAGCCACCTCGCCCTTCCCCTTCGGCCGGCACCCCTTCCTGGCCAAGCAGCCGTCGGAGCCTCCACCGCCCCGCAAGGCGGAGCCTGCAGAGAGCGAGGAGGCCAAGCAGAAGGTGGAGAGGGTGGACGTGAACGTGCAGATCGATGACAGCTACTACGTGGACGTGGGCGGCGCGCAGAAGCGCTGGCAGTGCCCGACCTGCGAGAAGTCCTACACGTCCAAGTACAACCTGGTCACCCACATCCTGGGCCACAGCGGCATCAAGCCGCACGCCTGCAGCCGCTGCGGGAAGCTCTTCAAGCAGCTCAGCCACCTGCACACACACATGCTGACGCACCAGGGCACGCGGCCCCACAAGTGCCAGGTGTGCCACAAGGCCTTCACGCAGACGAGCCACCTCAAGCGCCACATGATGCAGCACAGCGAGGTGAAGCCGCACAACTGCCGCGTGTGCGGCCGGGGCTTCGCCTACCCCAGCGAGCTCAAGGCGCACGAGGCCAAGCACGCGAGCGGGCGGGAGAACATCTGCGTGGAGTGCGGCCTTGACTTCCCCACGCTGGCCCAGCTGAAGAGGCACCTCACCACACACCGGGGGCCCATCCAGTACAACTGCTCCGAATGCGACAAGACCTTCCAGTACCCCAGCCAGCTGCAGAACCACATGATGAAGCACAAGGACATCCGGCCCTACATCTGCTCTGAGTGCGGCATGGAGTTCGTGCAGCCGCACCACCTCAAGCAACACTCGCTCACCCACAAGGTACAGCGTGACAGGGGGGACCGAGGCGGGCTGCTGGGCATCCCTGGACACGAGCAGAGCCCCTCACCCTACCACAGGGGACTGGCAGGTGGTAGGGCTACCGGCCATCAATGAAGCCCTGCCCCATGTAAGGGAGGCTTGGCAGCAAAGAACGCAGCAGACATTCCAAAACAGAGCGAGGGATGGGGGCGGTTATTGCACGGTTGCTGCTGCTGCCTAGCCCCCAAGAATCCCCAGAACTTTGTTTCTGAGGATTTCACTCTGGCCACCAGCTTCAGTGTGACATCCTATCCCCTGTAAGTCTGAAATATACCAGTGAGAGCCCTCCAGAGAACTCTCTAGGACTCTGCAGCTACCTTTCCAGTTGCTTGCTTGCTCCATTCTGAAACCTGCTTCATGCACAGTCCTGCCGGCCTGCATTCAGTGACCTGTCATTGGTACTATAAGAGACAAGAGAAAGCATCCTTCCGTTTGGAGCTCAGTTCTTTAAGAATTTATTTATGTATTCAATGCTGGGGACTGAACTCAGGACCTTGAGCTTGCCACGCAGGCTCTTACTCCACTGAGCTACCTCCTCCACATGTGCTTATTTAGGGTTTTTTGTTTCCTGAGCTCAGTTCTTCAAGAAGATACTCAGGCCCTAGGATCTAAATTTAGCCTTATTTGTAAGCAAACCCTGGAGTCACTGGGGCTGAATTAAGCAAGGCCTTGACATCTTGCCCGAGCTGAGCAGACTGGAATCTGCTTTGAGCTACCAAAAGAAGAGACCTGCCTTGCTGAGCTCTGCCTTGGGCTTGGCGGGGTTTTTTGGCAGAAAAGATTGCTAGGAAGCTGAAGTCTCATTACAACATTCCTTGATTCTGAAAGGTCCGTGGCAGGCATTGCCCAGCCAAGCAAATGCTTCTGCTCTGCTCTAATACGTTTCATTTGTTAGAACACAACACAGGGCATTTCTGGCCCTGCAGCAGAGATGAAGGGTAGGGCAGCCTGTGGGCATGGCACAAGCAGCTCCTGCCCTGCAAAAGACACCTTCCAATACCATCGGAGGGGAGCTGCTCGCCAAATGCAGGAGCCATCAAAAAGTACCTTGAGGTTCAGCCACAAAGAAAACTATTTGCATATTTCAGGGGTTCCTGCCCATGTTGACAAGGTACATTTTAGAGCCTGCAGATTCTGTAAGATAGTAGACAATGAAGCCAAGCTGGAAGAAACAGCCTGGTACCTGAAATAAGCTTATGTAAATCAGAAAACAAATCCACAGTAACGAAAGACATCAGACAACAGTGAGGGGTAAAACCTATTAAAGAGTGGTCCCACAGCACATGCTTTACTCCTCCTAAGACCCTCATGCATTTCACAGCAACTCTGAGAGCGACCCCTGACTTGCAGATATAGACAGCAAGGCTTGGGAAGGTCCCTGCAGAATCCCCCTTACCAGCACCTGAGTCCAGAACACTTAGCCCCCAAAGATTACCCCTTTTCCACACCCTTCCCTCCCTCATCCCCACCTCCTCTTTGGCACCCTCTCTGTCCTCTCACTGTTCCTGTCAGACATACCAGCTTCCTTTGCAGCTCCAAAGTTACCCCCAGATTCCTAGTCCTTTGCCTTTTATAACAGCCCTCATTTACATCTGATTCTCAGTACAAAATTCCCTCTAAGAAATTCCAAAAGCAGTGATGCATAATGGCTTCTTGATCTGGAATAACTGGATCATAGCCAAGCCCAGAGGAAATTTCTTTGTTGTTGTTCTATGATCAACTCAGGTGTTTCATGCTTGCTATATGTGTGCTGGGCCACTGAGCCATGTCCTTATCCCCAGAGAATGTCTAGAGAGAGGAAAAATTCAAATATTGATTGATTTTATTGATCTATTGATTTCATATTAAATTCACTGAATATGCAATACATTTAAAAATTGATTTTCTAAAAAGATATTAAAATTCAATTTTTGAAGGGGATTGACTCTTAGTCCTTGTAGCATAAATCCATGTTCATCTCCAAAGACAAGAATGTGAGCCAAAAAGAACTTCAGTGTTCTGAAGACCCACCTCTTCATCTCGAGATGAGAAGTCTACACCAGGATAGGACCTGGGTAGATAAAGGTCCATGGTCAGAGAACAGCTGGGCAGAGATCTGAACTTACCCTTTAGTACCAGGGACTCACCAAAACCAAGGAGTGATAGTGGCTTGTCATGCCAAAAGTGAAATAGATGCAACTAGAGACAGTGAGAACTGAGCTTGCAATGAATTCTTTCCTCCTTAGGTCACTATGAACACTAGGAAATATGGATTTTGCAGAGCTTGGTTTTTTAGTAATTTTTTTCTAATCAATCCTGTAAGAATCATTTTGGTACCATGATTCTCTCTGAGTTTGCCTTTTCATCAGTTACTTTGGCTGGGCCTGGTGACACACATCTAAAGTCTCAGCTACTTAGGAGGATGAGGTGGAAGGATCACATGAACATGAGTTTGAGGCCAGCCTGAGCAACATAGAAAGACCCTGCTTCAAAACAAAAGAAAACAAGGTTTTTCTGGATCAAGACCCCTTGCACGGGCATTTTCAGGGGAACACTGTTTACTCAGGTTTAGCTAGTACTCTACTCAGCTGTGAGTTCCTGGAGACACTCTGAAGGTATCGGTGCTCACGTACACAAACGAATGCTAAGGAAACTAGACAACCTCCTGCCCTGCCTTCTAATTCAGAATATTGTCATCTCCCACATTTGCCCATCAGAAGGAGCTCAGCTAGAAAAGAATCCAGAGCCCTGTTGGAGTCATGACATACTGTTCATTATGGCTTGGGTGAAGCCAGGGGACCAACTAGAGAGGATGGTTACCAAGTGGTGATCCACCTGAGTGAAGATAAGTTCTTCTGGGGTGTTTTGAGTCCATTAATGAGAACTCGAAGGGACATCAGTTTTCATGTGGGAAATGATATGTTTAGATTTTGTGTTTTCATTATTGTGAAAACTGGATTATAGACCCATTTTTGCATATCAGTCTGAAGTGCTCTTATCCAAATCCTATTAATCCTTTAAAGCTGTTACTGTAGGATTACCATAGGCAGCAGTAGGAACAACAAAAGCAAATAGCTCCTTTTTTCTAGTGGTCTGACTATTCTCTGGTGTTCAGAAGGGGGGAAAAAGGATTATGTAATCTACATTCTTCAAGAAAAGAATAATTTAACAAGACAAATACTATACCATTTGGACCTTGACTTGAGCTCTTTGGGGATTATGTAGGGAGGAAAACAAAGTCGATAGCCTCATGGAAGCCTGCTTCCCACTAACCACGTACGTCTTGACTCTCGCCTCCCCGCAGGGTGTGAAGGAGCATAAGTGTGGTATTTGTGGGCGAGAGTTCACTCTGCTGGCCAACATGAAGAGACACGTGCTGATTCACACCAACATCCGTGCCTACCAGTGTCACCTCTGCTATAAGAGCTTTGTACAAAAACAAACCCTGAAGGCGCACATGATCGTCCACTCTGACGTGAAGCCCTTCAAATGCAAGGTGAGCGTGAAGGGCCCACTGGGGCTGTGGGCATACTCAGGGATGTGCGCATGCCCAGTGAGGAGGAGTCCCTGGAGAACCTTTTCCTCTGGTTCGTCCGGGACTTAGTGAGGCTCAGAGAAGGTCCATGGCCAGCCCCAGGGTCTATCTGCCTCCCTGCCACTCTTTCCACCACACCTGGGCTCACATCAGCCTTTGCCTGGTCTCTGAGGAGCTGGGCCTATTTGTGCCATTGTGCCATCAGTGTCCAGGCAGTCTTGGAAATCTTGAGGATGCAAGGCCCATTTGAGAGTCGAACTGGTCATCGATGGACCAATGTGGAGAGCTCCTGCCCCAGAGCACAGAACCTGGTGTGACCCCCTTCCCCATATAAGCCAATGAGTAGAACAAAGTCAGAAAGGATTCTGTCAGAACCCCTCTTTCCCCTCTCTCCCTTCCTGTCCTCACACTGGTACTGAATCTTCTGATTAGAAGACAGGCCTCCCAGCAGGGATGAAAGGGATCCCAGCAAGCTGGTTTCCTTCACTGTAGTCTCCATCCCTCTAATGGGATGGTTGAAGTTTGTGGTAGCTACAGCATTATTCACAATAGCCAAGATGGGGAATCAGCCTAGATGTCTATCAAAGAGTGAACAGGTCAAGAAAATTTGGAATATTATTCAGCCATCAAAAGTAAAATACCAATACTTGTGGCGATGTGGATAAACTTGGAGGATACTATGCTAAATGAAATTAAGCCAAGCATAAACACACATACACACAAACACACACACACACACACACACACACACACACACCACCTCCATGGTTCCACTCTTGTGGAAGCTAAATGAGTTGATTTTACAGAAGTGGAATAGTGGTTACCAGAGGCTGGGAAGGAGAGGAGGAAGAAAGAGTAGAGAGATTGTTGGTGGCGTAGTACAAAAATATAGTTAGGAGGAAGTTGTAGCATTGTACCACACAGTAAAACACCTAATGTAGCCATAATTTACCATATATTTCAGAATAACCCAAAGAAAGGCTTTTGAGTGCTTCCAACACAAAGGAATGAGAAATGTTTGAGAAAATGGCTGCAGGCATTCTCCTCACCTAACCATCACACATTGTACAGATGAATACAAATGCCACGGTGTGGCACATAAGTTTGTGCAACCATTGTGCGTCAATGAAAATGTTGCACAAGTAGAGACAAAACAAAGAAATCCGAAAGGTTGCCTTTCAGAGTACCTCAGAGATACTTCAGGAGCACAGTCACCTAGAGTGTTTTTCATTTATTCCCAAGTGCCACATAGCACAGAACTGAGCGTCTTTGTCAAAATCTCGGTGTCAAGATTAATTTGGGTTTTATTTCATCAGCTGAGGGCATGTGCAAGCAGGAGATTTATAAATCCCAAGGCACCAACTAGTGTTACTCAGAGTCCTTCGGCTTCCCACGGCTGCCCCAGCACTCCCCCCCCCCACACACACACACTATCTCCTTCTCTGATTCTGAACACAAGAGTCTCGTATGTGATTGGGTAGCATAAGCACGGTACAGGCAAGTGTCATCCCAGGTGCAAAGAAGAGCTGGAGGGAGACGAGGGAAATGCTGCAGGTAAACAGTGGTAGTGCTCTTCTGCTTAAAGTGGAAGCCTTCCTTCTCTCTGTTGCTATGGGTAGAATGGGGTGCAGTGACCCTCTCATAGGTCCATACCCCTGAAGTAGGGCTCCCTGCTCCCAGGGCTGCTGCTGCCTTCCCTCCTCAGCAGAGTGGCCCCCTCTTGAAGGAACCCCCTGTGAAGTTGACTTCTTTCCTGTGCTGGCAGCTCCTGGCCAGGGTGAGGGGTCAGGAGCCAGAGCTTCCCTAGACGGTGTGGGTATTGTCCAGATGCGGCAGAGGGAGGTTTCTCCCCCCAGCCCTTTTCCTGCCACCTACTTCTGTTTCCCTTCCTTTTCTCCAAGTTCCCAGTGGTTTGAAAGTCAATTTATGTCCATCTTGAGTCAGCTAAGCTGAAAGGAGAGGAAGCAGCCTGCAGAATGGGCTGACGATTTTCAGGCCTCAGTGCAAGATGGAAATGCAAGGCCCCTCATTCAGACAGGGTTAAGAACTGCAAGAGAGTGAGCGCAGAGCATCAAATCCAACTCTGGACCCTCACTGGCTGGGGGTCCCCGTGCTGTACACTTCAGGGCCAGCCCTGGCCACAGCATGAGCCTGCTCTGTACAGGTGTTTCTTTGATGTCCTTCCCTCTCTGCTGAGTCCCTAAAGTGCTCCACTTCCAAAGCACCCTTCCCTCCTGCAGGAATAGTTCATGGTCTCCTACCGTGGAGAAGGTGGGGTCTCCTTGCCATTCTTTATTCTCTGTGATGTGTTTCTTTTTGCGTTTCAAGCATGAATTATGTTCTTTTCAAATGTTCAGGATTTTAAAGCTGTTAAATCACATAGAAAGTTATCTGCCTGAAGAGAATTCATACATATGCATCCAGCCCACCCATTTCCCACCTCCACCTCATTCATCCTGGTCCAGCAGTAACGGTACAACCGGGGGGGCAGTGCTCCTGATGTGAGGGCTTTTGAGATTTGAGGGTAAAAGAGGCAGGGAGGCTTTTCTTCTCTCCAGGGCCTGGATTTCTTGGGACAGATAGTATCTGAGGATCCAGAGAATTCTCTGTGGTTCTAATACACAGAAACTGCACAGAGCAATGCAGCCTGGGCCCCGTGATGTCAACCCAGCTGGCCTCTCTTCAGGAACAGCTGTCTCCTGTCTACCCCATGACAGGGCATCATACCCCATTCCAAGAGTGTGCAACCTCAGCTTCAGGGCTCAGAAACCCCCTTGGCCTCTTCTCTGAGGGTTTAACCAACTGGATATCTAGCCCACACCAGCAGATCCCACGAGAGTGGGACGTGGAAGGCCAGCTGTGAAACCACACACAGACTCTGCTTCCCAAGAGGAGAAGGGCCTGGCGCAGCAGTCAGGCTGCTCATCGGCTAAGGGTACCTCTCCTGGTGGCCACAGCCTCTTAGGAAGTCATTCCTCCATAGGCGAGGAGAGTGTTATATATTATTAGAAGAAAGAATTAGATGTTAAAGGGCATTTTTGTTGAATTTAGGTGAACTTTCTCTATCCTTAAACATCTCTGAAACAATGATGGGTGTCAGTCACTGAGGCGAATAGCCTCTGTCTCCCAGAAAGCACCAGAAACAAATTGCCAGGTGATTCCTTGCCAGCTGTGACATTTCCACATTCCCCGATGGGAGATAGCCTGGCATAGGAACAGGACTGATTGTCCTTGAGAGTTACAAATCCCTGGGAAGTAGTCTCAGGTCCCTGCAAAGTGTCATCTTGTTGGGCATCCTTACTGTACCACTGCGCTTTTTCATGTCCAAAGACTTTCAGAGCATGTTTGAGTTTGCAAATTTTCAATAGGCTTGCAGTGTTTTTTAAACACTTGGTGGGAGGGAGCCAGCTCCAGATGGTGTCCTGTGGACCTGCTCTCCCCATCTGAACTGTGCCCAGCTCTTGGAAATCTGGCCCTGTGTGAAGGATTGGAAGTTGGGAGAGGGAGAAAGGCCAGTTGCTCATTGCTCTGCTTTCCAAAGCCATTGGAGACAAATGGCTGGCTGGCCACACACACGGCAGTGTTGGAGAACAAGCCCAGAGAGCTCGACCTGAGCCTGTTCATGGTGCCAGGGAAGAAGAGCTGTTCTCTTTCCATGCTTGACATGGCAGGCCTTGCTGCCGCCACACTCAGGAGTTAGCTCTCTCTCCTGTGCTCAAGAGTTTGCACCTAGAGAGATTTTTTGGTAACACATTCAAATCTCTTGGGATTCTCACCATTAAAATTTTTCTTCTAATATGAATCCTTTCCCTATTGTAGCATGAAATGGTTCTCTCTGGCCCTGTGCTCAGTGGAAACAGCTGTCTCCAGAAAGCAGAAATGTTCTCTAACTTTGGGATTAGGCATGAACAATAGGATGGAAAATTAGGGGAGAGGAAAGTTTTCCAGTCTCTGTTTCTTTTTTCTTACATTAAAAAAAAAAAAAAAAAATGCACTGCCTTTCTGAGCTCTTTGGCTTTTGACTCGGCTTCTGAACTCCCTGTCTCTCTGGACTCTGGTTTTGGAGCCAACTGGAGTCTCTCCAGTGATCTGTGCCTGTAGACTGAAGCCATGTTTCAGAAAGCTGCTTCCCAGATTCTACGTAAGCACGCAAAGGTTGATTTGGAGGCTATCCTTATAGCAGCAGCTACATTCCATAATAGCAAAAAACCAGCTGCGGTCTTTGGAAAACCTGTCCAGGAAAAGCAGGCATGCAGAGTTTCCGGGACAAATTTTCTTTTGAGATGGGTAAAGCTGAGAGCTGCCTAAGTTATGAATCACCAGGTCATCTGCAGCAGAGAGCTGGTGTGGAAGGCAGAGCCTTTAGATGAGGGATGAGGGATGAGGGCTCCGTGAAGAGGAGCTACAATTCCTCTACTACCAAAGGGGCTCTGTTTCTCCTCGAGTTCTTTGATGCTTCCCAGGGGAGAAACCGCATGGAAGACTTCGTGGGTGTCCCGTGTTAGGGTCAGGCTTTTCGGGCTGGCCAAGAGGGGGTTAAGGCAGTGACCAGACAGCAGCCTTTTGGCAGCACAGGCCTCCTCTGGCTGAAGGAAGGATATAGCTGTATGAACTGCCTGCCTAACAATGCCTCACATGTCCCCAGGGGCCGGCCTGCAAATAGATTTCATCTTGCTTTCTCTTGTACTTTTTGAGGCTTCCTGTTTTCTCACGGTCCTTTTGGACAGTTTACAGTCTCTCTCTCCCTCCCTCCCTCCCTCCCTCTCCCTTTGAGGAAAGGAACACCCTTCTTATTAAAGGAGAGAGGGGGAAGAATGGAAGGGAAGGGCAGTTCAGGGAGGCCATTCTCTTCGCCTGCAGGCTGCAGCTCTTTGACCTTTTTGCTCAGAACAGGAAAACGCGGGCTTCCTGGGGTATCTCAGCTCTGAAGTGTACCTCAGGCTGGCTGCAGTGAGGCAGTGTGTTTTGCACTGACTTTCTGGGCCTCTGGCCTGGCCTGGTGTCTACCACTGCCTTTGCCCTGCCTCTGCCCACAGCTGACATCCCTGTGGCCACTGCTGGCCACCAGTGTGGTCTTGGGGGCCTCATGGGCAGTGAATTCCTGAGGAACCTCCAGGCCCTGGACCTGGGAAAGAAGGATGCTGGAAGCCCAGAGTAAGGAGGCCTGGCACAAACTGGGGACTGGTCAGCTTGTTCAGGGGCCGCATGAGGACTGGGGAGCCATGTAGCAGGACCACTGAATCCTGCCACTGAGCATGAGTCTTCACTTTCCATGCCCAGCTCCCAGAGCGGGGCCAGCCCAGCTGCTGGCGTTTTTATCAGGCCCCAGATCGGCCAGCAAGGATTTATTTGGACGATTCCTCATTGGGTTCTGCCTTTGATGTCCCTCCAGTTAATTTTCCGAGAAGGACAGCACTGTCATCTTCAAAGATCTTTCTATTTCTGGAAGGTAAAATCGACTACCAGGTACTACATAATGAGGGTAATGCGAGCTAGTATTTACTGAGCTTTTACTCTCTGCCAGGCACTTTACATGAATTATCTCATGTTTTCCTCCCAACATCCTTCATAAGAAACTGTGGTTGTTGTCAGCATCGTGGAGGAATTCAAGTTCTCTGTCGCCGTGAGTTCTTACTGTCACAGTGCAGATGCCCCAGCTTTTGTCTTTCCATGTTCATCTCAGGATGCTGTCTGCTTAGATTCTCTAATAAGCAGCACCAGTGGGCCAGCCTGTTCCTCCCAGCCACTGTACTGGGGATCCAGCCCAAGGCCCTAAAACTTTTTAATTGAATTAAGATGTCCGCCCTCTCTTCAAAAGATGAAAGCCGAGGCCTTACCCCTCCATCAGCTTCCTGCACCTACTTTCTATTAAGCTCTGCACACCTTTGTAGGAACTGATCCTGCAGGTCCTGATCTGGGCAAGCTCTTGGCTCTACAGCTTGTGATTCAGGGGGACTTTAACTTAGACGGCTGCTTCCTCCCACAGAAGTTTTGCAGTTCACTCCCAGCCATTCTTCTTCCTCCACCTCCTCTCCCTGACTGCAAAGATTCTGCTTGGAGCTTATATTCCAAACTGCTTCAGTCTAGGGGGCCATAATTAAGCTGGTCCAGCCTCTTCACCAGCGGTCTGAGAAGTTTTTCTTTGAATGTCAGAGACATAAAATATCATTACACACATGGGCGTTGTCATGTGAGGATAATCCCCTGAGACAGATGAAGAGGCCACATGTTCTAGATAAGGACCAGAGGGCTTTGTGGAGAGGCCTGGGGTTAAAAAGAAAAAAGCTAAATACCTGCCCCTGAGATGCACAGGGAGCCCAGGTGCTCCAGATTCACAGTTAGTTGCCTCCATCCTGCCAGTGGGGATTTTAGTTTGCAAACTAAGATATAAAGATCAAATTGAGGAAAGGACACAACTGTTCATAGCTGCTTTACAGAATTTTGAGTGAGATACTGATATTTTCATAACTTATTTTATTCTTCCAGCCAAACATTTAGGTATCATAAAGTGTGTTATGTATGTGGCCCTATGCTTGATACTGAGATTGTCTTCAAAGAAAGGAAGGCAGTTCTTCCATTAGAGACTACATGGGACAATATTTGGGACCCCAAACACCTTTTGGAGTTAATACACCCATGTAGCTCTGGAGAAACACTCTGTTGGCTACCATCAACCACAAAGGACAACTCTAGCATATAAAATTGAGTTTTTGCAACATGTAAGAATCAATTTCCTGGGCCAGCCAATAGCTCAGCGGACTAAAGCACCTGGTTAGGCAGAGCGCAGTGGACAGGGTTTGATCCCTGGCATGCCATGCCAACCCCACCCACAAGGCACACTGAGACAGCAATTGAGACTGGGCATGGTGTCATGCACCTATAATCCCATTGCTTGGGAGGCTGAAAACAGGAGGATCACTATGAGTCTGATCTGTGTAGTGAGACCCTGTAGACCCTGTCCTAAATACAGAAGAAAAAAAAAAAGGATAAATTTCCTTTATAAATCACAGGTAAGATAATGTAACCAACCAGTCATGTCCTACAGTGGACTTCTCCTGAGGCTGTAGGTCTTAACTATAGAGGACACTATTATTTTATAGTTCTTTTTTTTTTTTTTCTGGAACTGGGAATTGAGAGATAGCTCAGTTGCAGAAGAGTTTGCCTGGCAAGCAGAAGAGCCTGAGAGTTCAATCCCCAGTTCTGAATGTCACCATGTACATCACCATGTACAGTATTACGAAAATGTTTCAAGAATTTTGGTACTAAATGAACTGAGCCAGAAAAGCAGAGTAGAAAAAGACACTAAAAGGTAGCTTGCCTGAAGCTAAGGAACTACCTAGAAGGTATGCAGAGGTAGCCACTGAGGTGACACACACCACTGTGTACGGAGTTTTAGGAAAGGAAGGTGATAGAACAGATCAGGTGATTCGCAAGGTCTGCCCTCCCCTCAGTCCCAGTAGGTAAGACACCATAGCCGTGGATCGTTACCACAACAGTGACAGTTGCTTGTCAGTGATATGAGGTTGACACAAATATCCAATGAAGCAGCATACACCTGTAATTCCAGTGCGTGTGTGTGTGTGTGTGTGTGTGTGTGTGTGTGTGTGTGTGAGAGAGAGAGAGAGAGAGAGAGAGAGAGAGAATGTGTCCTTTTGTCAAAACAAAGGACACTATACAAGATGAGGGTAAAATTCCATATCCTTTACAAAATCCCTTCAGGTCAGGCCAGCTTTTCATACCTCAGCAACCCCAGATTCAACAAAAGATGAATTGTCCCATCCCAAGAACACATTCAGAAGGCATTCATCCCTTCCTTTCAATGACATCTGCCCACCTAGAGGGCCCCATCATGTGCCTGGATATGTGCAGTAGCCTAACTGGCCTTCCAGCCTTGAGCTCTTCTCCCCCTGTGATTCTCCACCTGGGGATTTTTCTTCTGCCTTCTCTTTGCCACAGTGATCCTCACCACTGCCCTCAACAGATTCTTACTGTGGGCCCATGATGCATCACCTAGGCAAGGGGCACAACAACAGAGCAGACACAGCCTTCGTGGGTGCCACATCTGTGGAAAATGGCTTAAACAAATACTACATCAGGGAGGTGCCGGTCACACTCAAGCAACTGCAACCAGCAACATCGCTCCAAAAAATCAGGAACCAGTCCACAAACCCAAAGAGACAGACTTCAAAAAATAGCCCAGGACTGGAAACGTAGAATCTCTAAGGTGTACTTTCTAGAGTCAAATCTTTACTCTTCA
>PVKN010003782.1:0-20122 GCA_004027915.1 Capromys pilorides | reverse complement strand
ATGGCTGTGGGTGCCACTTTCAAACAGCTGCGTCGTTCTGAGTGCTGAGCCTGCAGCCCCACCCAGGAGGCTATATGCTCTGTTCCTACTGTGGAAGCAAAAGAGAACAAGTACTTAAGATCCCCAAATATCAATTATTCAGAAATACAGACTCAGCCACTCATAACCCATCTCTAGATTATCAGCAATAAATGCGCCAGCCCGAGATGGCTGCCTCTTCCCACCCAGAAACCTCTCAGGATTCTCTGGGAATCATCATTTATTCAATCTGTCCATTCCTTCAGGGAAGCTCAGCTGTCACACCCCTAAAGAACATGTTGCTTTCATTAACAAAACTTCAACCTAGCATCTCCACACAGTGCCTCTGGAGGAAGATCCACACGGTGGAACAGGTGTGGGATCCCCTGTTGCAGTCCATCACACTTGGGAGCAGCAGTCAGAAGGCAGTGGAGAGACATGATGAAGAAAGAAGTGAATCCAATGGATTCTGTGAATTCCTGAGAGAGTATTCTCGTGTCTTTATGTCTCCACATAGAGAAGCGATATATTAGTTCTTTAGAGATCTCTTTGCTTCTTTTAGCTTTAAAACTCATTCCAGTGATTAGCAAATTAAAATTTAGCAGGGTGTTGTCTGACCCAGTCTAACAGAAGAGCCATTTGGGGGAATGCAGTACGGAGTGGCCAGTGGCCTGAACTCCTATCCCAGCTCTAGCAGCCAGTAGCTCTCGGTTTTCCTATCTGTAAGATGAGCACAATGATAGCCTTTCTCTCATGAGATTGATATGAAAATTAAGTTACTCCTTGGCAGACTTTGAACAACACCTTCCATACTGTAAACACTCCATAAACATCAAACACAGAGTCACAACCTTATTAATCAAGAGAATCAGTTCCAGAAGCTGCTTTTTCAGGTCAGCTGTTCTTTCCAAAGGATGCATTGAAAAGAATCTTCTTGGGTTAGTGGTGTGCACCTGTAATCTCAGCACTTAGGAGGCTGAAAACAGGAAGGATCACTACAAGTCCAATCTGTGTACTAAGACCCTGTAGACCCCATGCTAAATTCATGAAAAAAAAAAAAAGAAGTGTCTGATTTTTACCCTGCATTTTACCAAGCCACCATCAACTCCCATCTCGTGCATCTGCCCCTCTTGCACCGCCTGTGAGGCTGGGCGGAACGCAGCCCCTCCCTGACTTTCAGAGGGACAAGTTTCTTGGAAGCAGTTTGAAATGCCAAGGACCAGGCAGAGTAGAAGTGGGCGTGGCCTCCGGCGTGCAGGCCATGCGCCTCATGGGCTTGGGGGCAGGTGTCCTTGGCAGGATGACTGTGTTCTCCTCACCTCTGTCTCTGACAGCTATGTGGGAAGGAATTCAACCGGATGCACAACCTGATGGGTCACATGCACCTGCACTCGGACAGCAAACCCTTCAAGTGCCTCTACTGCCCGAGCAAGTTTACGCTGAAGGGGAACCTGACACGCCACATGAAGGTCAAGCATGGCGTGATGGAGCGGGGCCTTCACACCCAAGGTAGCACATCCTGGGAAGCCCTGCTGCCAAGCTTAGGGCAGCCCTCAGGAGTGGAATTTTGTTCTATGGGATGTTAATTTGGGGGAACAATCTCAACAAAAACAGAGATGTGACTTTATGACCACGGTGGAGTAGTAGGAGCAGATTTTGAATGTTACTCTATGAAAAGGTAATGCTAATATCCAAAGGCTGTTAGATTTACGAAGAGTAAGAGGACATGGTTGATGCCTCTGGGCACCAGTGTCTCGTTACTCTTCTTTCTTTGCTGGAACAGATACCCCACACCCAAAATGAGGGAAGGAAAATTTTATTTAGCTCACAGCAGAAGTTTTAGTCCATACTCAGCTGGCTCTAAGGCAGAGTGGCACATAGTAGCACAGGGCAGCCATTTATGGTGGCTGCAAAGAACAGGAGCAAAAGGAGAAGCAGCAGCTCAGACAGCTAGCTTGCCTCTCTCCCCTCCTCACATTGTAACGCAGAGTATCTCACTCGCATCTGCAATCCCAGCATTGGATCATGAATCAATCACAAACTCCAGAAGCCACCCCATGACTGCCTGAGGCAGTGGGGGGGACACCTAAACACAAACCATAACAACCAGCACTGGATGCTTTGTTCTAGACTCTGCATCAGGTGCCTTCGCACCTTACATTGTTACAGCCACTGCCAGGCAGAGAAATGCCTCATTTTACAGATGAAGAATCTAAGGCTTTAAGATCCATTTGCCCCAAAGGGCTTAGATGGCAGAGCCAGGATTTGAATGCACACCATTCTGATTCAACAGTGTTCATCACAGCCACTTCAGCACATTGCTCTCAAAACGCATGTGTTTTTTGTTTCCTTTTTAAAAACAGATCTACACACTGTGCTGTCAGTGGAGGCACATTCGTGGCAGCCTAGGTCCCCCCTCTCTCTCCACACAAGGACAACTTTCCTGCCCTTCAGCCTCTACACAGAACAAGGCTTTAGTCTCCCTGCACTGTCATTGTTGAACTTGAAATGTTCTTGCTCCTTCATCTTCACAGCCCAGGACCCTTAGCAGAGAAGTTTGTGTTCCACGCCTACTGACCAGTCCTAACCAACCAGTCCTTCATTAGGACGCACATGTGGCCAGTTCAGCGAGCTACTCACAGTGACAGGTTGAAGGGAATGAAGCTGTCCTTGCCCTCCAGGAGCTCTATGCATGGAGGCATAAGACAGGCATGGGCGAAATTTACAAAATCATCTTAGGTGCTTTGTGACCACCATCATTATTGGCCAAAGTGTGGAACCAGACACTGGGAAAGCATTACTAGTAACTTCCGCAGAGCCATGGAAGGGGCCATTATTCGAATTTCATGTAAGAGGAAACCAGCTGGAGGTGTTATAAAGGCTAAAGGCAACATGAGGTCAGACAGCAAGTCTGAAGGTAGAATTGAGATTCCAACTCAAAGACTTCTGAATCAAGCCAGTGCCTACTACTCTAGACAAAACCAGGGGTAATCTGCTACTTACGAAGGTAGTGAAATCAGTGCGCAGATCCATACACACAATAAGTACCTGCACACACAACATGAAACAAAATAATTATAGCTTTCAGGTTTTTCACAGCACCTGCTGGGTTTACAGTGTTTCCTGGCTGACAAGGAACTGGAATCACCATAGACAGGGGCTGGAGTTCATGTACAAGCCTTGGAAAATCCTGGTTAAAAAGCAAAAGCAAGTTTTCTTTTCCTTAAAAAGGAAAAGAGTTTTCTTTTCCTCGTGAATTATTCATTGAATCTCTAGTTGCCTGAGCCACTTCCAGAGCTATGCCTGGATTTTTCCACAGGAGGTGAAGTTTGCTCCACCTCTGGGGCAGGAGACAGAGACAGACAGCTCCATGGCCGGAGGATGTCAGAAAGGAAGCAGTTGGCCTTAAGGGTCCCTGCCCTTGCCCGGGGTGCTCCTGCCCACAGCTCTGTGTCTCTATGCCCTCTTTATGCCTTCTTCTCCTCTTTAAAGTCTTGGCTTCTGTCCTCAGAACCTGACTGTCCACCCATCACAGGCAGAGATCTTAATAATGGGATAAAATAAAGTTACCTCATGTCTATTGGCTGCTGCAAAGCCCATTGGTACAGGCCCCCAAATTGAACCTGAAAGTGAGACGCTCTGAGATCCCTATGCCCTGCACAGAGGTACATGTTGTCAGATATGGGGGCTTTGGAACCTGCATGGAACCGTGTTCCCTCTCTACTCTGTGGAAAGGGACCATGATCAGGAAGTGCCTCCTCAGGTCCTAGTGGCATCTCTTTTTTCAACGATGAAAATATCTATTACTGCTGGGCAGTTTTCTTACAGTGAAAATCTATGCTTACTGCAGAAAAAATAAAAAAGAAATACTTCAGAGATGAAGAGAACATGTAATAACCACCTCAGACTGTCCACTTGGAGATTTGGGCATCCATCCTTGGTACTGGCCAACTTTCCTGTCACCAGGACACAGTACCTGCCAGCTAAAATTTAAAGAAGGAGAGGTTTGGGGTATTGTCTGGGCTCATATTTTCAGAGGATTCAGTCCATAGTCACCTACCTTCAAGGTAGGGACAGATGGAGGGAGAACATGGCAGAAAGAAGCTGTCTAGTTCACAGAAGCCAGAGAGTAAAGCCAAGGGAGAGAGGAGGCACCGGGGACCAGCCCCAGCCCCCAGGTCCCCCCTCTGTGACCCACACAGACACACCCAGGAGTGGGCTCTGCTGATCCCTGGGCAGCTCCCACTCATGCCAATCAAACTACCCAGTTAGGCTTCACCACCACATCGCATCCTTCCAGAGATTTTTTTTTTTCAGAAAGACAGAATTGGGTCTGACGTATGTTTTTATGTAATATATGTAAATATATATGCACATCAAATGTACAGAGAGTGCATCCTATGGTCACCAGAAGAGCACATCTTATGATCACCAGCCCATGCTGTACCATCTGCATTTCTACGCATACTTTGCTGTGCGGAGGTACTGTTGTGTTGTTAACCAGCCCTTAAATACCGAATTGTTTTCACAGCTTCTCTACAGTGAAAAATGTGATGATGAGCGTTTATAGACTCACATTCTATGCTCCTGCCTGGTTTTCATTATTTAAATTCTCACTTGTGTCATTGCTAAGGCAATGCCTTTTTTAAAGCTTTTGGTGCATGTTGCTAAACTCACCTTAAAAGGAGTACACAGATTTAGACACGCACAGGCTACCGGTGTCCACCCACCTACTGGATATTAGCTGGTTTTGGGTGTTTGATCAGGACATGGGAAAGGTCTTAGGTGCCCCTGCCCACCCACTGCCCCCTCCGCTGCTATCTCGGATCCCTCAATTCTCACTCTGCTCTCACAGGTTTGGGAAGGGGCAGGATGGCCCTGGCGCAGACCACGGGGGTCCTGAGGAGCCACGAGCAGGAGGAGCCTTTCGATCTCTCGCAAAAGCGCGGCACCAAGGGGCCAGTGTTCCAGTCAGATGGGGAAAGCGCCCGGGGCAGCCCCTGCCACGAGGAGGAGGAGGAGGAAGAGGAGGAAGAGGACGAGGAAGAGGAGGAGGAGAGCCGCTGCGCAGCGGAGCCCTACAGCCCAGGCCTGGCTCCCCAGAAGCAGCAACTCTGTGTGCCCCAGGATCTGTCCACCAAGCCGGAGCAGACCCTCCAGGGGCGAGGGGAAGCTGGCAAGGAAGAGGAAGAGGAGGAAAAAGAGGAGGATGTGACCAAACAAGGGCAGGAGGAGAGGAGCAAGGACCCCAGTGGGGAAGGCTGCGGGCAGGGACCGGAGAAAGAGATCAAGGAGGGGGCGAGCGGGGAGGAGCGCCTCAGCCTCAGGGCTCTTCAGAGCGCCAGGCGGGGCCCCTCTTTTTCTGATTACTTATACTTCAAGCACAGAGAGGAGAGTTTAAAAGAATTACTGGAGAGGAAAATGGAAAAACAAGCAGTGCTTTTGGGTATCTAAGTGGACAGTTTTAAAATTACATATGGAGGATGAGAGCTAAACAGTGCAAATACAGCTTTCTGCGTGAACTGTCTGTCATTCTCTGGGGACTGAGAAGGGCACCAATCTTCCCAGTGACTCAAACTAAAGGAGCAGGGTCCTCGGCAATTAGATGTTTCTCAGCCATTCCTTGGCCCTTCAGACTTAAAACACACACGCAGGGTCTTCAGTGTCACTTTGTCCACCTCCCATGTAATAAACTGCATATTCTTCTAGATGTCTAATCCTGGCTGACCCTGAGGTGCTTTTAGAAATTCTATTTTCCTTCCATAATATGTAGTGCATGGTAAATCTCTTTCTAATTGTAAAATGATGGTGCTTGACATGTTACCTTATTAATAACTATTTAGCTCAACTCATGAAAGTTATATTTTCCAGTTAAATGAAAATATTCTTAGTTGTATACCTAAAAATAGCTTTTATTGCATAAGCAAAAAATGCGGGGAATGACACAGAAGGGTGAGCTATTGAAAGGGATATTCCAAGTAGCTGCTGCCGATGTAAGCTTAACATCTAAGAAGATGATGAATAGTTTCCTCTGAGGGGAAATCCCAGCATTTAGATGCCTACATGAGTCTCTTTCTCCTGCATCAGCTTCCTCCATCAGTGAGGTGCTGGGAGCTGCAGATGATTGGCTAGTGCTCAGAGGCCCTGGCTCCTTACACTGATGTCTTGTGTCCTAAGCAGAGTACCTTTCTGGGGACCACTGCTGCCCTCCTCTGAGGCCTCATGCTCATGGGAGCTGTTGCTGGGGAGGCTGGAGCTCAGGGGTAGGGGGAAGAATTCTCCCTGAAACAAGCTCTGCCTTCTTTGGGGGTTAAGATAATCACCAGCCCACCACTGTGCTGGACACTTAAGCTCTGTTCTCAATGCTGGCTACCCAGGAGTCGCATCCTAGGCAGCCTTTCCCAAAACACCACTGCCAGGGCTTCACCCCAAGACCCTGACTTAGTGGTCCAGCTCTGGTAGTTTCCAGACTGCTCCCCAGGATTGAGAAAGATTCACCAGGGTCAACATGCAGCCACTCATTGTTTTAGTCTCTTGGGACCCCTTCTCAGGAACTCCAGAAACGCTTCTGCTTCTGGCTTCCGAGTGACTCTGAGGCCTGAGGTGGAGGACAGGAGAGCAACAGTCATCAGCCCTGCACGCCTGGTCACGGGGAGATGTAGACACACACTTCGGGCACTAGAACACCGTGCCTGTGGTGTTAAGCACCACTTCGTAGGCTGAAGGATGCATACCTGGCTCTGATGGGACTCACTCTTCTTGCCCAGATGGCAGAGCCACGATTGGGTTGGGCCCTGCAGATGGCCTCACTGGCATCAGTAAAGTGCTGCTACAGGCACTGCACATGTGGGACTGTGACACCTGACAGGACTGTGTCTGCATTTATGTAAATCCTGCCTCTTGGCGAGGGTTTGAACTCTTCCTTGCAGAGCAGGGGACTGCTGAGTACCCTGCTTTCCCTCCTCACACACTTCTTGGGACTTTTCTGTGGAAGACCTGGCCCATTTCCACTGGCAAGATGCTGATATTTTCTCTCAGCCCCGGTGCCTCCCCCCCCACCCCCTCTCACCCTCATCCTTCACCAGTATGCTCTGGCAATGTCGGTTTGTCCTGCCACTGTCCTAAAATCCTTTCCTCAACATCAGTGCCATTGTGCAGTGCTGTCGCTGCTTAGACTCCCTACTGCCGCCTGTGCAGTGAGGTCAGAGCAATGCAGAGGCGATGGTGGGAGAGCACTGTGGCTTTCTGCCAAGAGCCAGTCCAAGTCCTGGAAGGGCCAAGTTCCACCCAGTGTGACTACAGTTCATGGCTGCCTTGGATGGGGTTGCCCAGGAAACAGCAAAGCGGTTTTTGAGGAGACCGCCAGTTCTTTGGGCCCTGTTGTATGCATATTCATTCAGCAGCTATCTATTGAAGACCTATTATGAGCTGTGCTGCAGACTTCCAGTTGCTTCTGGCCAGAATAGAAACCAGGAAAGTTCTAGTCCTTTCCACCAAAACCAGCCCTACAATCATGTTTGAGCAACCAATTAATGCTGAGTTGGAGAGAGTAAGGTCCAAATAGATGATATTCAAGTTGTGTTTCGAAGCAAAAGATCCCTGCCAGGCCCTGCAGAGCCGCTAGCAGGTTCATTTCTCATGCCCATCCCACTCCAAGTGGCTCATTTTGTTTGCTCTGGTGTTAGCATTCTCAGTAGATTTTCATTTGGAGAGAGAAGAGAGGTCTGGGAAAAGTAACCAAACTTTCATTGTGGAGTATGCTCCAAGGCCTGGGGTTAGTTTTTAACTCTGGGATTTGAGAGACTTAATGAGCTCCATCTGAGGGCTGAGTGAGCCCTGCCCTTCTGGGAACTGAGGACAAAACCTTGGTTTTATACACTGACTAACCAACATGGTGGTTGGTCTGGGACAACCCTCTTGTAGACATGTGGTCTCAGGGTGATTAATAATAGTGTGCCCTTCATTCTCCACAGTGCCCCAGTTCTGAGTAGTTAATCATGTGAACATCCTGCGTGTGAGGGCAGAGTTAAGGGGAGGGCTACCAACCTTGCCGAGAAACTGATTGGCCAGAATGGGAGCCTGACACAGACCGTTGGGGCCATCCCCGGAGAATAGAGCAACAAAGCCACCCACCGTTACCAGCATCCAAACCCAACATTTTCATGATGCTGAGAAAGTCTAAAAAGAAGTCAGGACCAAATACTTTCCAGGCTTTGACCACTGTCACTTAAAACGAACCAACACACATGCTGAGTGGCACAGTTTCCTTTTATCCTTTATAGTTAGGCCTACAGTTGGCTTTCTTGTTGCCTTTTAATTCCTCTTTCATTCTCTCTTTTTAAAAATTTGACTCTCCGTTGGCCATGAGACTGAAGCTAACCTTTCAGAAACCCAAAGCATAACTGGTATATTGGTATATGATTAACCACATGAAAAAGCTCAGTGTGCATTCTGTATTTATTAAGCCTTGAAGGCATTTCATAAAATACTAACATTGTGTTTTGAATTACGATCTTTGTCTACTCTTCTGGAACAAAATGTAATAGAGCTAACATTTAAAAATCTTTTGCATATTTTGGACAACATTACACCAAATGTTGATTTTTGTACAGAATTCTGGCTTGCTATTTAAAAACTAAAACTCCAAGTGTATAGCAAACCAAGTTGTGAATATTACTTTGTGCTTTGATGAAAAGGCAGTTTACCCAAAAGCAGCATGTTGTAACCTATATTTTGTTAATTTAAGCAAATAAAGATGTTGAAAAAACTGAGTTGATTATTTACAAGTATCTGAAATTCTGCAAGAAATACCATTGCCAGCATCTCACTCCAGCACCTCATTGTGCCAGGGGCTGACTTCTCAGCTCCAGGGAGAAAGGGTGTTAGAACTTTGAGAAAGAGGAATGAACTTCAGCCCATCCACAGGCAAGTGACATCTTACTCATTCTCCTCTTATTCAGAAAAGTCAATTTTTTGTAAGAAGAGCTATATCCTCTCACCACCTCTCAACTCCTCTGTGTGTCTTCCCCCCCCCCACACCCCACCCCACTGATACCCCCTTTCTCTATTTCCCATGTAATAATACAGTAGTCTGGAAGCCAGGAAATGAACTCATACCAGACGCCAAATCTGCCTGCACTGGATCTCAGACTCCCCAGCCTTCAGAGCTGTGACAACTCGGTGCTTGTGTTTTAAGCTACTTGTGTATGGCATTTTATCACAGTAGCCCTCACTGACTAGGACATGTGCCTTTTGCAGAAAATGGGCTTGATGAGCCTATTTATTTACAATCACAGGTGGTCAAAGGAGGGTCAAAGTCAGTCTTCCGGGTTCCATACTGTTCTTCCCCCAAGCCGTTGTGTGGGAACAGACCTTCTTTCCAATGGTCAGGTCAGTGACTTCTGCCTAGATAGCAACTGCTGTCCTTGTCTGCTAGGCTTTGGAGACAGAATGGAAGCACCCAGGTAGCAGCTGTCAGTTATAATTTAATGATACTTTGGCTGTGTTCCTGGGTGAAAGTGTAGAATTTTTGAGGATAAGCATTTATAGACCTGAAGAACTCAGAGTTCCAGGGGTAAGAAGTACAAAGCCACCCCCCCAACATGTCACTGAGAGTGATAATAGCTATTTTCACGCTTGGTCTCTGGACCCTTCCTACTGAGGACTTAACAGTACATAAAGGCCCTTGATCCAATGCATGTCCTGGCAGTTGGCACTCTACGCTCAGAGAATTTCCCCCAAGAAGCTAACTGTCTACCTGTGAGAGGACCAGTAGACCTGCAATAGCAAGCAGAAACACCAAAATGACACCCACAATTTAAAGGCAGATTTATTTATGTCCATGGGCACTGATCCGGACCACTCCCAGAATGCTAAGCCCTAATCTCTGGTGATCTAGGGCTTATATGAGATAAACAAGAAATACAGAGGCAGAATGCCCTGTCATTTGGGAATTGGTTTATACAATGTGCATCATAGTGACCACCTTATGCATCATGGTGACCAAGCATTTCTAAGAAACAGGAGCAACTGGATCTGAACAGGAACTGTTACTTGGGCAACTAAGAAACTTAAATATACCAGGGGGAGTGGGGCATTTTCCGCTACATATTCTTTGCCCTGGGCTCATCTCTTCCCCTTATATACTGTAAAGGGAAGGCCATGGTTTGATACAAAGTTATATTTGATTCTACACTAGTAGAACTAAACTCCAAAACCCTACCCCTTGTGCAGTAGTGATAGCTAAGTTCTTACACAAAGCAAAAACAAACATCCCCAGAATATGTATCTATTCCTATGACAATGAATGGTCAACCTTTCAGGATGAAAGGAGCTCAAAGCAGTCAGCTTTGTACTAACTGACCAATTAACTCTTCTTGGGCAATGGCGTCATATTGGAAGGCCAACATCAGTCCTCAGGTTGCATATAGACCCTTCAGCAATGGCAGCAGATACATAAGCCTGGTAAATTCAGGTTATGCTGTTGAGCCTATGTGTGGCCTCCACCTCTGCCACTGGGACTACTTCATTTGTGTTCTTTGCTCAAGTAAAGAAAGAATGAATTCAGCTGGCAAGGTCACTTTGTCTACCAACCTGCTAGATATCTCTTCCAGGATGGATAGTAACATGTGAGGTAAGGATTTCCATACTTCATGGTCACTCTCATAGGTCTGTCCATGGTCACCAATGGCTGTTCTCAGGAAGTGACATTTAGTTTGAGAAATGAAGGATGGAGCCAGGGGAAGCAGGAGAGGCACACTGGGTCCCATGGCATAAGGAATCATGACTAATGAGAGAAAACAGTGTAGCTGGACACGGGAGGAGAGGGACAATGTAATGTGAGGCTGACTTGGAAAGCCACCGATGCATGTGTACTAATTCCCAAAACTAATGCAGTTATTATGTATACCAATAAGGAAAAAAAAAAACTTTAAAAAGCAAGGAAGTGTAGAAATGTGGTTCCTATTTTTGAAAGCTTGTTCTGGCTATAGTGGAAAAGACAGGTTAAAAGAAGGTTGAAATGTTTCAGGGAGATAAGTCAAGAGGCAAAGTTACCAACCTGTGAGACGGAGCATTGGCCTGGACTAGGAAGACAGCAAAGAACTTCCAAGTGGGTGAACCTGTCCATTTTGGGAGTTCAATTGCCATTCTACTCAAGGCAATTTTTAATAACAATATGGCTATATTTCCAATTACAAGACAAAATGCCAGTTGATATAAAGCTCATCTCCTCATATAATGCCTGCGTGGCTCAATTAGACTGTTGCAGCTCCCTTTGCACCCATGCTTGTTGCTTGGCTGGTAACAGAGTGCACTTACTCAGTGGTGTGCTAGGTATATGGAATGGAGCTTTCTCTCAGTTTTGATCTAAGTAACCAACCCTTGGTGAAGAAGTAAACAGTTAACACTCAGCACTAAAGACAGCAACGGTTTCTCAGACACAGAGGCTGGGAAGAACTGGCGGAAGGAAAGACCAATGAATCTAGAGTTAGAAAATCAGAAAATAGCTCAGGTCAAGATGGCAGGCCACCCAGCTGTTGCAGCATCAAACTGGTGGCTGGAAGGTATTGGTATTACAATGCTGCAGAGTTCAATAAACTGGGCTTAAGGTGAAATGACGCAACATATGAAGATGAAAATGTAAAAGAAGCCATAAGAAGCTTCTAGAAAACCTTTATAATGACAAGACGTTTGGCATTAACAGAGCCCTGGGCCTGAACATGAAGCATCAGATCTTGCCTCAAGAGCAGTGGACAAAGTATGAGGAGGATGAATTCTACCTTGAGCCATATCTCAAAGAGCTTACTCAGGAAAGAAAACAAAGAGAAGAATGGGCAAAGAAGTAATCACGTAGTTGAAGTCTGTGGGTGCAACCATCTTCAAAATATTTTTATGAACTTGGTTAATCCTGAAATATACAGTTCAAGAATTATCTGGTCTGCAGGTACCCTACCTTAAATAAACGTTTGTTTTATGAAAGGAAGGAAGGAAGGAAGGAAGGAAGGAAGGAAGGCAGAAAGAAAGAGAAAGAAAGAAAGAAAGAAAGAAAGAAAGAAAGAAAGAAAGAAAGAAAGAAAGAAAGAAAAGCAGAAAATAAATGAACAGGGCTAGAGTCCCAAGACCACAGAGCGAGGCTGCAGAGTCCTCTGGCTCTCGGCAGGTCCTAGGGGTACCTGGGATCCAGCAGTATGGTAAAGTGTTCGTGATCCTGAACTTGCACTGTTAAAAGCGAATTAATCATCTCCACTATTTAGGTATTAACTAAATCTAGTCCCAACGCATTGCCATTTAAAAAATGTAGTTCTCAAAAGGTGACGTCCTGTTTTTAGAAAAATCTGAGCCAGTGCAGCTTATGTAGCCACAGCACAGAGTTAACAAGATGTTTTCATATTTCAAGTTCCAGAGTCAGTTGGCTTAAGGCACTACTGACAACACCTCAAGAAGCAACAAAAACAAAAACATGTGGAAGGAATTTGTCCCTGCCCTTGAGGAACACACAGTTCTTAGCCAGCCTGTGGTGACCAGCAGGAGTATGGCTAATGATTTTTTTTTTTTTCAAATCCCCTTTTTCAAATTTCCAAAGACTTAAAGCTAAAAACCTGCCAGCCCTGTGAAAACCCAGGTGTGAACACAGCCTGCTTCCCTGAGGCACTGTGGTACTTTCACATTTTTATTTTTATTTATTTGTTTATTTTTTTCCGCAACAGAGCAGAGCCAAGTGTAACTTCCATGCCCATTACAAAATGCCTCTGCAAGCAGAGGAAGACCTGCTCCTGTGATAGCTGGGGAGTGACCCTCACCGCGTCCCCAGGGACTCAGTATCAGTGGTGTTCACTGTTTCCTCTTTCCCAAATGCAACAATATATTAAGGGAGGAAAAAAAAGAGAGGTGGTTGGCTCTTTTCATGATTTTCCTTTTTAATTTTTGTTGAAAATGGAGCTATGTTCTCTTGATCCTTCAAACAAATGGAGGGGAAGTGGGAGTCCAGAAGTTTCTCTGATGTTCCCCGGAGAGGGTGGCTCTCTTTGTAGTCCGATGTGGGAAAAGTTCTTGTGTATCTGCTGTATTGTCAGGTTGTACCAAACTGATTTGCAGTAGGAAGTGTGGGATGAATAGGATTTCTATGTCAGAGAAAGTGAAGGAGCTATAGTCTTTGAATCAAAGATCTCCATCTGCTCTTTATCCCCCTGACACGCTTCCCCTGACCTCTGCCCTCCATCTTTATTCGATGATGAAAGAAACAGAAGAGCACATTCTGAGCTTGACCCAAACAATACATCCAAGCAACAATACATCCTCGCTATTCAGACTGCACTTTGGCAAGGCGGCTGGGAGGTGCGGGGCTGGCAGGACGTGGCAGAAACCGCAGAGGCGGAGTGAAAGGGAGGGCTGTCAAGATTTCTGGCACCCTACCTGAAGAATCTTTTTCCACTGATGTTCGAAATATGAAGTGTGAGTATTTGAACAGAGGGGATCTTAGCAAATAAATGGTCTGTGGGAAGAAAATTGGCAGATACATTAAGACACATTTAAGAGAATTACGAGGGTAGCAATTCATCCTATTAAGCATATTGGCAAATAATTTTGTTTCTTCTTCTAGAAAGCAGTGATAATGAAACCGTCTCCAACCTTGTGACAAATGAGATTGATGAGGTAAAATTTATTAATCATCCTAGCTTTAGAGAATCATTCCCTGTGTCATTTATTATTCTTGAAGTAGAGCTTTTTCTTCTAACCTGTAATGCCTACCAAAAAAAGAAAGAAAAAAAAATCCACTCCCTTCTCTTTCACCTGAGTCAGAATGATATTTAAAATACTCAGCTGTGGTTTTGAGAGTATCTGTATATACAGTATTGACTGAATTGTCTCTTCAATGCCATAAAAACCAGTTGAAAATAAATGTAAATCCTGGTGATGGCATAGCCCTAATATGAAGAAAAAGCAAAAATGAAAGCAAAGTTATATAGCAACCTAGATTACTACAATCTCAGCCTTCCAGGGAATGGTCAATAGACAGTTATCAAACACAGTGTTGTCATGCTCAAGCAAGCACTAGGTGGGCTCAAGTCCACTTGGAAGCCACTATCTGAATGCCCTGGTGCTTGTGTGGATTTCACAAGGCTGTGTTTCCAAGAGGTCTGGGTGGCCCCTTCCTTTCCTGGCTTCTGATCTCAGGGTTTACTCAAATGCCTTTGCCTTAGTCTACCATGCAGCTCCACGAGCAAAGGTCGTGGTCACACCGCACCGTCTTCAGCAAATGTAGCCTCTCTCTGCTTCACCCCAGGACACTGTCAGAGGAGTCTAAGACGGATCCATGAATTTTCCTTCAAGGGAATGTGTGCTGTTCAAAACTCAAACTCTGTGTTTTATAGGATGGGACCTCCAAAATAGTATTGTGACAATCCCAGAAACCTGTTCCCCAGCGAGGACATGTGATTAAGATTTAGCAATTAGCAAAACTATCACTCAGAGTCTTTTGTGAATGACTGAAGGGCTTACAACAATTTAAGAAATGTTTATTCAGCAAAATGCACAGATGTCAGTAGGCACAATCGGAGGCCATGAGCACCGTGGGGCCAGGTAGAGCACCTTGCCACCTGCTCAGTTTGGTGTGAAAGAGAATTCCCCTGTACAACTCCATCTCCCCAGCCCCAAACAGATCTCATCCTGGGTGGGGTGTGGCAAAGGCCCTGCCTGGCAGGGAGGGGAGCACTGCAGAAGAGCCGCTCCAGGGCCAGCAGTGCCCGTGGTCCACAGCCATTCCAGGCCAGAGACATTGGCCGACTCCGCCTCCCTTGCTCCTAGCCATGCTGTGGTAGATCTGTACCTTGGGGAAATATAGGAGCTGAGAGTGGCTGTGTGAAATAGTAAAATATACATAACAGAACATGTGCCACTTTAATCACTTTTAAGTGTAAAGATTCAATGATGTTAATTGCTGATACTGCACAAGCATTCACACTTTTCATTTCTGACATGTGTGATCATCTCAAACAGAAGAAGTTCTGTACCCATTGAACAATAACTCACTCTCTCTTCCCTCAACCCCTAGCAATCCCTATTGTACTTTAACTCCAAAGTGGAGTGTCCTGTATACCTCACGTAAGTGGAGTCATGCATGCAGTGTGTCCTTCGTGCCTGGCATACTTCACTTGACATAATGCTTTCGATGTCCATGCTACATCCTGTGACAGAATGGCATTCCTTTCTATTGCTGAATAGTATTCCATTATATGGACATGCGACCTTTCATTCAACCACTTATCCATTTGTCAATATTTGGCTACTGAAAATAATATCCAGGTGGGCATAGTTGCATACTCCTCTAATCCCAGCACTTGGGAGGCTGAGACAGGAAGATCATTGTGAGTTTGAGCCCAGCCTAGGCTACATAGCGAGACCCTGTATAAACAAACAAACACACTAAAATAATATCAAAGTCCCAATTTTCTTTTTCTCCCCCGCCCATGGCCACTCTGGGGAGGGGGGACTGGTACAGTATGTGGTGCCAGGGTTAGAACTGTGGTCCTTGTGTACTTGCCTAAGCAGGCACTTCAGACCGCTGAGCTATCTCATCAGCCCTCTTTTTTTTTTTTTTTTTCTTTTGGTACCAGGGATCAAACTTGGGACCTTGCACTTGCCATTGAGCAGTCTCCCTGGCCTCCATTTTTCAATTCTTTGGATTCCAATTTTGGTTATAACCTGGGAGTGGAATTTCTGAGTCATGTAGCCTGTCTAACTTTCAGAGGTGCTACCAAACCATTCTCCACAGAAGCCACACCAGTTGACCTTTCCACCTGCCATGCTCAAGGGTTCCACTTACTTTCCACTTTGTAAGTAAATGCCATTCTAATGGATGGGAAGTGGTGTCTCACCATGCTCACCATGTTTAATGAAAACATTTAGAATCCTTTATTCAGCTGTTAATGCTGAATTTCTCCCTATTGTTTCCCATGAAGATGAAAAGGATGAACCAGAGCTCCTTTCTTGTGAGTAGAAACTGTATTCCCTAGTGATTTATGTGGTTCTTATTCCTATTATTTTGCTATTGTTTTATGCTTTGGCCCCTCAGAAGGACCAGGACCCTGCATGGGCTTTGTGTAGAAGTCTTTCTTACAGCTAATATGTTTTCTTCCATTTTACCACTCCATTTTCTTTTTTGACCCTCAATTCTATTTTCTCTTGATCTTATATTGCAAGATGACCTAATATCTGCAGCAAGCCGACCATGCCTTGGTAGACCTTAATTAAATTTGTAGCAAATAGACTGAAGTGGATTCTTTCCTAGAACTTTTCCATCTTCTGTGTGGATGGATGGGAGCCTGTGACCTGCAGGCTACAGAAACAAGAGAACACACACCCGACCAGGACTCAAGTCGTGAAGGGCTATCTGTCCAAGCTTAAAAATGTTAAACTGTAAAACCTCATAAGGCAAGCAAAGAAACAAGCAAGAAAAACCCTGTGGGTCTTTGTCTTATTTCTTTAGAGAGAAAGAGTGAATCTAATTTAGTACTCAGATGAGTCCACCAGTGATCAAATCCTGTTGGCTGAAAATTTACAACAGTATTCAGTCACCAAAACCTTCATATTTAGTCCCAAATTTGTGTCTGTAGCATTTGCCTCTTGTGACTTTTTCCATTTCAAATCAAAACAAGAAAATCACCGCCATCATTTATTCATTCAGTGAATAGGCATTGGGCACCTGCTATGTGGCAGACTGTCCTGGGATGGCTGTGGAGATGCCAACTGGTGGTGGGAGACACAGCCACTGTCTTGAACAGCCCCATACCTTCCAATGCCATAATCACTCCACACAGAGGCCACTGATAGGACCACATTAAAAACAACTTTCTGTATCAGTGACATATAAGAGTTCCAAAGAAGAAGCATAATAATTAAGTTTCCTGTTGAAGCAATGTTTTTAGAATTCTACTCCCATAAGTTAACTAGATACAGTATTAACAACCACTACAGTTATTTAAATGCCTTTGATTACAAGTCCAGATGCTTCTGCCCTCCCTCATATTTTAAATGTCTTTCCTGGCATTTGAAATTCCTTTCCTGGGGCATTATAATATAACAGTGGAGAAGGACTTGAGCACTCCATATCTTAAGAGCTGTGTAACTTTCTGTTTAAGCAGTGAAGTATGGCATTTCTCTTGGCCTTCTATAAAGTACATGGTTCAAGAAGAGATGAAGACTCAAATCTTATAGTCATTCGTAGTCAATTCAAAAGATTTCAAACCCTTACACCTATAGTTTTGATCCATGGGAAGCACAGAAGAGCCCACAAGCTTGCATATTTGTCTATAGTTACAGAATAATTCATCAGAAATGCTCTCTCGTCACCTTCCACCCCCAGCAGGCCTATAGAGAGAGTTAACACTACAACATGTGATTCGCTACCTGTGGCCTTGCCATCTGATTTGATTCCCCATTCAATAACCACATTCCCCCTTAACTTCCTTCAGATCACAGTGTACATAGGGGTCCACCGAACTGATAGTTCTGCTAAAGGAGCGTGGTGCTGGTACCAGGAAAGACTCTGTGTGGATCCTGCCTTCTACATCTGCTAGCTGTGGAATCTCAGGCCCACAGATTAATCCTCCTGAGCCGATCTCCCATCTATGGTGGAGAGAGAAGGCCAGGTGGCCATAGCAGGAACAGGCTCTGGTCCTGGCTGTGCTTCACACTAGCTATGGAGCACCAGGAAGCTATGTTCTATCACTCTGAGCTCCAGTTTCCTCAGCTGCCAAATGGGGAGTTAGAGAGCAACTACCTTACAGAGCGATGAGACTGAAATGGGATAATACTTGTAAATTCCTAATGCAAAACAAACTCAGTATCTAAGCTCTTATACTTAACCTCAGTGACCACATAAGAACACGTCCAGACCAGGGATGGATACACACAACTCTGAAACCATGTTCTTCCTTTGGCTCCCTGTGTGCACCTAAACACAAGTGTGAAATCAGTGACATTATTGTGCACCAGGGTTTGACCTCGGGAATGGGTTCCCCACCTCCGCACCTCTGCCTAAGACAGAGTGCTCACCCGGGTGTCCCCATTCAGCAGAGCTTTCTCTCCAGTGGCAGGAACACCAGCAGTAGGAAGCAGGGACAAGGATTCCTAGCTAGGGTCACAGGCATTTGCATTCCTTCTCAGGAGCTGCATCAGAGGGCATCTGGAGGGAAAGCCTTCTCCAGCAGTGACAGCTTGTCATGCTGAATGGCAGTACCAGGTGCACTTGCTAATATCTGTAGCACAGGCTCCAAATGCCAGGGCATTAATGCTGGCTTCGGAGAAAATCTCAGATTAATGCTGCTTCTAGTACACTTAGCTGGATAACTTTTAACTTTCAAAGGAAGAACAAATTTAGCAAGCAGAAAGCAGTGGTTTTTAACATCTTTATGACAAACAGCTGAATGGTATCTCAGGCCTGTTGGGTGACGTCAATGATGGCATTTTTGAAACAAGTTGTGACCCATTCATTAGGGGACCATGAAATCAAGCAGGCAGAGGCCAATATATTTACAAAATGGAACAGATTAGAATAGAAAACATTATTAAGGGTTATGCATGATAAGGCTAGGTCCTTTTGGTGAGGGTTTTAAAATTCTAGAGAGAGAGATTGAAGGATGGTTGAGTGAATTACATTCTTATTGTTTTTCTTACTGCTAGTCAAGGTCAAAATAGTTTGAAAGCCACTCAAACACTGGATACACCCATATGTGATTGCTGTGCAAACCCCCACTCAGGACTGCAGGATTCTATGATGACAATGGAAAGCCCAAATCATCCAAGCAATGCCTTCTGTTCATACTGTATATGAGGTGCGATTGAAAAATACAGCAAATGTTTAAACTTTTAAAAACGTGTTCTAGCAAAAGACATATTCCAGCCCACCCTGTTGGTGTGTGCCTAGAATCTCAGCACTCAAGAGGCTGAGGAAATGGGGAGGACTGCCATAAATGCAAGGCCAGCCTAGGCTGTCTAGGGAGAACCTGTCTCAAAAAAAACAAAAAATAAAAATGAATAAAACTTTAAAAGACATTACTATTAATCCCCCTCAACTCCTTCCCCTTGCTTCAAACACAGTTATCCCATCATTCATTCCCCTTTCTGAGGCAGTTCTGGAGGTAGGTCCTCCTTCATGTCTCTTGGCTCCATGTCCTGACCTGATTAAAAACATTTACCTTTTATGGTCATTTTGACTTTGAAGAAGAGCCAGAAGTTGCATGGTGCCACATTCGGTGAATAAAGTAGATGCGGACCCTATATGCTTTGATGAAGCTGTCTTTCTCTTATATGGTACATGGCAATGACATTCAGTGTTCTGGATCACACCTTGCAAAGACACTCACAAAAGAGGACCTCCACAACTGCTTCAGAATGTGGCGAGAACAATGGGATAAGTGTGTTTCAAGTGAAGTCAAATGTCTTAAAACTTAGTGTTATGTGATCTTTTATTATAATACAAGTTTTAGAGGACGGGGACATAGCTCAGTGAAACAAGTACTTGCCTGGCAAGTGCAAGGTCCTGAGTTCAATCCCTGGTACCACCAAATAATAATAATAATAATAATAATAATAATAATAATAATAATAATACAATTTTAAATGTAAATATTTGCCATATATCCTTTGTAGCTTCACAACTTCAGAAAAAGCACATGTTATGGTTTATGTCTAGATGTCACTTCAGAGCCCCCTACTATCAAGGGGGTGGGCTTTTTCAGAGGTGGCTGAATCTAGATTTTGGCTGAATCTGATTGGTTTATTGTCTGTTTCTGGGACTAGTGGTGTGAGTGCTGCACTCACCCGAAGGCAGGGATCCTGCATACAATATAAGAGAGGAAAAGAGGCTTGCTTTGCCCTTTTGCTCTTACAGCTTTTGTAGTCTTCCACTGCCAGGACCAGCTGCCCCTCTGCCATACCACCCTGCCTTGGAGCCAGCTGAGTATGGACTGAAACCTCCACAAACTGTGAGCTAAATAAATTTTCCTTACTTAATTTTGGGCATCAAGTATTTTGTCTCAACTGAGACAGCATGTATATAAGCATGTGTGTGTGTGTGTGTGTGTATGTGTGTGTGTGTGTGTGG
>PVKN010003781.1:0-35829 GCA_004027915.1 Capromys pilorides | reverse complement strand
AGGTCAGCTTTCACACTGAGGCCAGATGGTCTGTGGAGATAAAGTCAGCATACCATCCTCCTAAAAACTATATTATATTAGGATATCACCACAGGGCCTACAGGGTCTCCTCCCCGCTTCAGTTCTCTGTTCTCTTACTTCCCCTTCTCCTGATTGCGTTGGAACCACACTGCCACAGCTTAACCTGCCCACTGGCTTCAGAGCCTTTGCTGCTAACTCAGCCCCTTCCTGGCACCCACTCTGATTTCTAGCCCTCAGAGTTTTCAATACTCCCTCAGAATCTCCCAATCTCCAGCTGGGTCAACCCTGTAATCTGCTTTCCCAGTACCATATGACTTTGACATCTGTGATGTTGTGATTGGTATTTGCCTTCCTTTAAGACTGTGAGCTTCAAAAGGCACTGGCTTTTGTTTTTGTAATCAGTCTGCATACACAGCATGTGGGTGTTCAGTTGCTATTATTTCTTAGAAAGCCTGTCTCTCATTCTGAGATGATACCCTACTTACTCAGCTGACATTAGAAATGCTCTTTTGGTTTATAAATGTTTTAAAATTAATTAATTAATTAATTTATTTGTGCTTGCTAAGCAAATGCTTACTCTACTGAGCTAACTCCTTGGCCCCCAAAATTATTATTTTTAAATAAAAATTCACTGAGATAAAGTCTCACTGTGTTAACCAGGTTGGCCTCAAAGTCCTAGGCCCAAGTGATCCTCCTGCCTCTGCCTCCCAAGTAGTTGGAACTACAAGTTCTGCCACTACACCTGATCATAAACTGATTCACTTCTCTGAATGAGTCCCCTCTCAAGAATGGCTTACTACTTGGTTAAGAAAAGCTGGTAATCCTATCCCCAGAAGTGTTGCTTTGTTTAGGACTGTAGAGTCCTACGTTCTGGGGATCACTATGACAGGAATTCTTAGGTTCCAATCCCTGGGAAGGTGCCCATACCTGGGTGAGCCATCAGCTCTGGAACACAAGGAGTGAGTTATTCCTAGAAATTTCTCTGGATGCTTTGACCTTCTCTTACAGAGAACATGAGGTAGGTGCTGAAGATCTGCTGCAAGGTTTTCTGAGGAACAGCCACCCAGGTAGGCAGCAAAAGTGGAAATGTCCAGTAACTGTAGCCCACTATGCAAGAAGTAGCAATCAATGGAAAGCATGCAGCCACTAAAGCCCACAGTTGTGAGATCTATGAGCTGATGAGAAAAGCCACTTCTTTTTTTTTTTAATTATGGCCAGCTCAACCTGCCTTGGGGGTGGGGCTGGCGGAGCATGTGGTGCCAGGGATCGAAATGTGATCCCTGTGGTTGTCTAAGTTTTTCTAAGCAGGCATTTTAGACCACTGAACCATCTTGCCGGCCCCAGGAAAGCCACTTCTGAGGCACAGACATGAGGTTTCCTGCCTGCCCTGCCAGCCTGCTGAACCCCCTCACAGCACCCCTCACACAGGGGCCCATGTAACCTTATTATCTCAGCTGGAAACCAGGTCCTCCTCCAGGCACAGGCCTCCTGATGAGAGGGTAGGTCAACATCCCACCACCCCTACCACATGTCTATCCCTAAGCTCTGAGCTGTGAGGTCAACCAATATCCCTAGCTTCCCTAGTCAGTCCCCACACTCTCCCTGCTCTCTGTACTCACTGTCACTGACTCAGGTACTGCCACAACCTCCCAAATGGCCTCTCTGCAGTTATGCCAGGCATGGTTCTGCATACTTGCTACCTGTTGTTCATTACCTCCTCCCCATAATTCCCACTACACAAGAGTGAAAACACCAGGAGAAGGCGTACTCATTTCAGCAGCACTGCAGATGGCATCCAGAACAGGACTGGGAAATCAGTCCAGAAACATGAAGTCTATACTTTGGCCCACGAAGCCTCATGGCCTTCCCAAGCCCTCAGCACAGTGCAGAGGCCTTTTGACCCTCTGACCTGGCAGTGCCACTTCTGGAAGTACATGAGGTGTGATTGAAAACTATGGTGAATGTTTAAAGTTAAAAATAAATTTATTATGGTAAAAGACACATTGTCTTTAATCCCCCTCAAAATACTCCCTCTTGCTTTGAAGACACTTATGCCACTGTTCTTGCCACTTTCAGAACCAGTTCTGGAAGTCCTCTTTCTGAGTGTCATTAGTTGTATTGTTGTGGCTGACTCACTGTCCTGAAACGATCTGAAATGTTTATTTTTCATCGTCATTTTGACTTTTGGGAAGAAATAGGAGTTGCATGATCTGATGAATAAGGTGGATAAGCATATGCAATGTTTTCCCAGGGTGACCTTTCTGTTGGGTGGCACTCAGCAGCAGCCTTCACTGTAATTATGACCACTCTTTATAAAGATGCTCCCAAAAAAGGACTGTTTCAAGAGGTGAGTGGCAAGAACAATGGGGTAAGTGAGTTCAAAGTGAGGGGGAATATTTTGAAGGGGATTAACAGCAATGTGTCATTTATTATAGTAAATTCTGAAGAACTTTAAACATCTACTGTATGTTTTGATCATTTCTTGTGCATTCAGAACAAGTAGCCCTGTAGGAAAGTCTACAGTTGAGACTTGGCCAAATTAGCCTCTTTGAAGGTCCTGAAACATACCAAGAACCTTGACCATCCTTACTCCTGCATTTTCCCACAGAGACTTCTGGTTCTCTTAGATAGCACATCTTTAGAGAGGCCTTTCTTCACCAGCCCACAAGGCCAGAAGTCCTAGTAGCTCGCAGCAGGAACTCTGTTCATTACCTTCACAGAGCCACCTGAGTCACTCTGTAATTGTGCACTTAATAACCTGTCACTAGTCTACTCCTCTCATGTCATCCTACCCCTCAACTTGGACCAGAGGTCCAAGTCTGGCTTTTACTTAAGACCACCTCGGCTCCCGGTGCTGTTTCTGGCATGCAGTGGGGACTTAATGAATAGCTGAATGAATAGATTTTCATTAAATGGGTTTCAGGAATGGATTTTCAAAATCAGAATACAAGATTCAATGTACACAACACAAGCTATGGCTACAAAGTGCTGCTGGAAGGAAACTGCAAATTCAATAGTCCCAGTTGCTTGGCATCTCTAGTCTCTGAATGATGAGTGAATTTCTCTAGGACTACGACAGTCCATGTTATTGAGGGACAAGCAGAGATCTTTAGAAGGCTCAGTGCCAATCCCAGGCAAGAATCCATTTCTCCTTAAAGCCCACCTGTCCTTGAAGCACTCTTGGTTAGCAGGCACAGCCTGGAAGGAAGGAGTCCCATGACCCAGGTTCAGCTCCTTCCTTGAGCAAGAGCAGCCAGAGCTGTCTTTCCTAGCCCCAAAACTGCTATCATACAAATGATGATGATTTAAATGGTTCAAAATATACTCACACCTGAGAACACTGTTCAGGTAAAAACACTACCCCTTGGAGCCAGGGAAGATGCTCTTACTACTTAGCTGATGCAACAGGGACCACAGCCAGCTTTCACTGAGCACCTGCCACACACTGTGCAAGGTGCTCTGTGCTTGACACACATGATCTTAATAAATCTTCCCCATGGCTCTTCATGGAAGGTCTTCTGGAGCCACAGGAAGGTAAAGCCACTCAATAAGCCTCATAAGACTGAAAACCCCTGTAAAAGGTTACAAAGTTTATTCCTTCCACTCACACCAGAAGCAGCCAAATTATAGGTCAACAGAGCCAGGCTGACAGCATACAATGAGAGGAGAGCCTCCTGTACCAGATTTATAAATGGTGGCAAGCAATTCAATTAAGAAGCATGGTGCAAAGTCCTTATCAGTTAGAATAGTATTTATAGATGTAATAATATGATGTCTTCCATTTATTTTAACACACTTACCCAGTACGTGGTGTGTTTTAAAGAGATGGTGGGCAGATGAAATATATCTAGCAAAGTAATACTATTATTTTAATACTACTTAAATAGTATTTAGAATACTACTTAAAATAACGCTGGGTAGAAAGAAAATCATGATACTATTCTCTCTAAAAATTCCATCCTTCTCATCTAATCTTCCTTTTGTCCCCCTTTCTTTCTCTGACTCCTTCCTTTAGCAGATACGCAGCCTATATGTGTGACAGCTTGTGACCTCTGCCCTATGTACTGTCCTCTAATAGCAACAGCCAAGACAGCCTTAAGCACAGCCACTGTGCTTCATTCCTGAGTGGTGACCACATCTCTGATGCTCCTGGGTAGAAGAACATTTTGTGCCAGTGCCTGCCTGCCACAGAAGCCCAGAGACCTGCTGCTGGCCAGAGAACACTTGAGGTACAGAGGGTTCTTTATGTGTGGTTTCTTATCAAAATGTGGGGTCAGTCAAATACTTTGTGTCACTACTTCCTGCTGTGTAGAGCCTGCTCTTCTTTAAGTTTATCAGGAAGACAAGAGAGTTGACCAATCCCAAGTTACATTCTCCAAGTTTTTGTCAGGTAAACAGAAATATGCCCAGCTTCAAGTCATTTGCCTATGATTTGTATAATGGAAGGCATTTTGTGCAATGCAAACTACTGTTTTTTATCTTTCTAATGGTAGGTGAGAAACTACCATTTACAGTCGTTGAAAACTTTTTAAAAACAGAAGCCATAATACCACATGCATCTTATTCTAGTACCATGTGTTCTTCAAATCCATAATTCCCAGTAGTTTCAGAATGCCACCCTCTTTAGCAAAAGACATAATTTGCAATCAGACTGGGTAAAGACAGCCATTACTTTCTTAATGGCCAACTCACCAAAAAGGCTCAGTTAAGTGATCTCAACTAGCAATCTAATCAATTAAAATTAATAACTGAAACACTTTTAACCTTTATTTCAGCAGGCCATCCTGGGGGGGCGGGGTGGGTGGGATGTGAATTCCCAGCATAAAGTTTAATTTCATTTCACGAATGAAACATTCTTGTTGCCCTACTGGGGTGGTCCCTTTAAAGGATGCTATTTCCCTTTCTCTCTTTGGATCAAATCAGAGAGAGACTGGTTTATGATTCTCTCCAGCCAACGTGATCAATTTAAGCGCTTACAGAAATTCCTAAGGCCATTTCTCAAGTGTAAGAGGGCCACAGGGGATGGACAGAGAACATACTGGGGTCATAACTTCTTTGTTCTTCCTAGAAAGGGAAACATAAATGAGCACAAGCACCAGGAAAACTGAAAGAAACTGGACAAGGAAGTCTGTATGGAGTTCGTAAAGGTTCAAAACTATTTGTGTTAGGCACCAGGCTATGATCCTTCCTAGCATCATTGCACTTAATGGACAAGTTACCGGACCACAGACTGCTATGTACAGTTACCCGGTAAACACTGTGTTTGGTAACATAACTCACAACTCTTCAGAACAATATGCTAACAGAAGAAAGACTATCCCCATTTCACAGATGAGGAAATGGTGCTGGGAAGTTTTAGTCATTTGCTCAAGAGAATACAGAACAGGGCAAGGGAGGCTGGAAAGCCTACATTCTATGGTCCATATATCTTAATTAGACAGCTGAACAGTTTTGCCAAAACTCACTGAAATATACAAGAAAACTTGGTGAATTTTACTGTATACAAATTATATTCAACAGAGCTGATTTAAAACAACAACAATATCTCAGAGTGGCTACCTGCTGTTTCTGCCTGCCTGGTCTCCACTTCTCTGAGATTATCTTTCAAGGGAGGACACTCTCCTTGCTCAATCTCAGTTGGTAAAGTTCATTAAAACTGATCTTACTGCTCATCTCCAGGGCTGGCCATGTGACTCCAGTTGAGTCAGCCAGTATTTCCTATCTCTCTGACCATTGCTGGGTTCAAGCCTGTCCTACAATCCAAGCCAGGCTAACAAGGGCTCTACTCCAGACCTCTCCATAACTTATATAGAAAGAGCAGCTCTCTTATATCAGGGCTGCCTAGCTGATCTGGCAAACACTAGGGCTGTTCATGGCCATCTTCACACTGTGTGGTACAAGCTCTCCTGAGGATGCAGCTAAACCTGAGAAAAAACAGCTGAGAAATAGAGAGGGCAATTTTCTGCTGATATTGTTTGGGTCCCCAGATCCAGTCATGCCTAAAGACAAACCATTCCTAAACTTTCCAGTGACATGAACCAGTTCCCCTTTTTCTCCATATGCTAGCCTAATTTGGGTTTCTGTCTCTTAGAACCAAAGCCTCCTAATTTATCACAGTGCTTTTAACAAACAGAAAACCATGCTATCTTTCAGTGTGTGTAGCCATGACAAATCCAGGAAAGAGGAAGCTGCAAAAATATGAGAAGCATTCTGGGAACATGACCAGGCTTTATAAGTATTATTTCCTTCTTTCGTTGTAGTGCTAGGGATTGAGCCCTGGGCTTTGTGCATACTAGACAAGCACTCCATCAGTGACCTTCTCCCTACCCTACCTACTATCTTCTTTTTTTTCCCCTTTATGTATCTGATACAGGATCTCACTACACAGCTCTGACTCGTAGTGATCTTCCTCTTGTTTTCAGCCTCCCCAGCGCTGGATTACAGGCATGTGCCTGCATGCCCAGAGGTCTGGCATACGGGACTGGGGATGAACCCTGGTCCCTGTGCATGCTAAAGAAGACACTTAGTCCACTGAGCTATCTTGCTGGCCCTCTCTACCTCCTTTAATACTCATGTAATATTGCAGATGAGAACCCTGAGGCACTGCCAGGTGAAACAAGTAGGCCAAGGTCACAGGAGAAGCACACCTCCTACAGGTTATAGGAGAAGCCTTCCGCTTACATAGGCACTTACGATTTGCAATCTTTTTGCAAGATTCCTTTCATTACAGAAAAATCCTTTTATACCTGAAATCATACAGAAAACCTTTAACAAAAAATACTATCAAAGCAGTGCTATTGTGGCCATGGAGGGCATGGGCCCTGGAGCTGGGTTTGTTCCTATACCGCTTCTGATCATTCTGCATGCACATTCCTACAAAGCCCCTGGCCCCAGGGGCAGAATTCACAGGCTGGCTTCAAGGTGCCCTCACTTAGGGCTCTTTCCTTTAGAACTTTCACAGCATGTGCACACTGTGCACAATCATAAGCCAATGGCAGTATGAAATGCAGGTCATGCACCCACCCTCCCAATGAAGTGTCCTATGTCCCCTGGCTCCCTGGTGTGCCTTGGGGTGGCCAACTTACTCAGGTCCAGGACGTCATCAGTTTTGATCAGGTCCTCTTCCCGAGTCAGAGGCAGCTGGGTCTCAGGCTCCCCTTGCAGCTGCAGTGACAGGGAACGCAGCATGAAGAACACACGGATGGCCTGGGCAATAATGAAGAGTAGACAGAAATGAAACGGCAGCAGTGCTTCAGTGAGGTATCTGTCTCAAGAAGCTACACAACGATTTGATTAAAAAGAAAGGTAACAAAACATAGCCCAACCTATTAGCATAGCGGTTCTAGTACTTTCACAGCAAGGCACAGGTTCACAGGACAGCAAACTGCTTTCATTATTTACAAGGTCAGGTTGGAGTCTCTTTACCTCACCTATCTCCCACAGGATCTGCACCCTGTGGTGTGATCCTCATCACACTCCCTGCACAGAAATAAGCCCCACTTCATAGACAGGTAATGCAGACCAAGGGAAGGAAAAGTGATTTGCCCAAGACCTGCTTCTAGGGAGGACCAGAACCAGGCTTTTCCAGCTGAACCAGAGGGGTTAGTGAAAACCAAATGTTTTGCTGGAGAGACAAGATCAGATGCCTGTTGGCTTCACAGCCAGCAAATCGCTACTGGGAAGATGTGCAAGACATCCCCTGAATGTACTTCAGGCTCTTCCAGCCAGCTCTCTGTGGAAGAGGCAGCTCCACCAGTACAAGGATTTCTGACCCATGAAGAGGTGTGTCAGAATCCAATGTGGCCATCAGGCATTTCCAGAAAGCTGGAAAAAGGCAAGAGTTCTCAGAAGCCCATCAGTCAAGTTTGCATAGGAAGCAACCTTTAGTTACAGAGAGTCTTGCCACAACCACAGTCAGACAGCAGAGGGACAGTCCACATCTGAGAACACTCCTGGCCTCTCTCTCATGCAGAATGGAGAGGCCTGACTAGGGAACGTGGCTCCAGAGTCAGACAACGCTCTGGCTACTGTGAACTTCATTTTCCACATCTGAGAAATGCGTATAACAATTCCTAATGCATGGCTAGGAGGTTCTGAAATAATGCTGGCAGGGAAGCAGCCCACACATGGCTCCATAGAAGGGCCTCAATCCAGGTTCTCAACAAGCACCATGCTGGGCAGAGGAGGCCATAGAGACAAACCACTGGTGAGCAACATAAAACTCCAGTGTACCTCTGGGCTTTCTTGTTTTTATGTGAAGGGAAGCTAACCTTCATACAGCAAGATGCCACCCCATCAATGAGGGACAAATCTCTGCCTGCAAACAGCTGGCAGAGATGATGACTCAGGTAAGGATGCCTTGGCCTCAACCTGCTGAGAAACTTGGGCCAGTCTCCTGATAAGAAAAGAAAGACCATTTCTTACTTCTACAAAAGTAAGTAGTCTTCTCTGCAAGTTACAAAGCACTAGAGAACAGTAAGCTTCCAAATTGCTATGTTGGCGGCATTGGTCCTGAATGTTGTAACACTTTTTAGAAGTGTAGTCTTCATAAAGACATTTGCAACCATCAGAAGAAAAAGATATAGTTTCATTGAAAAGATAAAAGAGTTTCTATCTAGTAAGCACCTAATATGAAGCTTTACTGCAACTTTAAGACTTCAAGGAGGGGGCTGGGGAGATAGCTCAGTAGAATAAGTGCTTCCCTGGCAAGTGTGAGGTCCTGAGTTGAATTCCTGGTATTACAAACAAAACAAAACAACCCAAAAACCTCCAAGGAGGAAGACAGGCAACTAAAAAGGCAGAATGACCTTGGTTATGCAGTTGTAAAGGGGCTGACACTCAGCAACATCAAGAGCTTGGGTCACTTAGCATAGAATACCAGGAAATGACAATCTCCACACTACCTCACTGCAGAAGGCCCAAGATGTGGGTGGGCACTGGAAATATCTGGTGGTTTGAGATCTCAAACTAGAAGTCATGATGTTAGATGTTGAGGAATATAAAAAGACCCATCATGAACAGGTGAGAGTCAAGATGACGCTTTGTTTCCTTGTCAAATCCATTCTGTTCAGGTTCTGAAGGCACAGCAGAACCCAAGCAGGAGCCCAGCTAGGGGATGAAAAACTAGAACCACATGTTGCTTCTTTAACTAATCACCAGAAAAACAGGTGTGCCAGTGAATATAAAAAGAGCTCAGAACTGGCTCCTAATGTAGGCTTTTTGCTATAGCACCTGGTTTTGCTCGGCAAAAGACAAATGGCAAAAGCTTATTATTTTCAGGCATACAATCAGGTATAAAAGTTAAATAATTTAAAAGATAAAATAAGCTAGGTGTGGCAGTTTATTCCTATAATCCCAATATTTGGGAGGCTGAGGCAAAAGGAATTCAGTGAGTTTGAGGTCAGCCTGGACTACATGGTGAGTTCAAGGCTAGCCTGAACTGGATAAATAGATCCTGTCTTCAATCAATCAATGAATGAGTCAATGAATCAATCAATCAATCACACAAAATAAAATGCTAATGATTTTCCTCATTCCTGACTCCACTCTGAGAAGGAAGAGCACATAAGAAGCCCATAGCCATAAACATAAGAGGCAGAGTCCCATACAGCAAGGTGCTCCTCCTGGGTGACCACTGATGGGCATGGTGACCAGCCTTACAACACTCAAAGTCTATAGAAGGATGCTAAACCCAGAGGATGAGAGTTTTCAGATTGCCTGTGGCTCGCCAGAGACTGTGTAGGTTTGTGTGGTACTATCTCATTCTGGTCTTGTAATAATCCTGTGTGATTCCCATTCTACACAGAGAAACTACAAGCCAGGTTGCCTGCCCCAGGTCACTCAATAACTACTTTCTGAGTCTATATTCTTACAATCATATTGAATGGAGGACCTTCAAAAGCTTTAAGTTTTGGGTTCCAGGTTTTATGTACTAGTTTGCTTTGCTAAATAAAAATGCAAGTTTAGAGGTGCTACTAAAAAGAAATAACTTACTATTCTTTCAGATTCTTCCATAGACTACCAGAAAGACTAACCCTGGGAAAAGAGATTAACCCTTTGGAAGGGTTTGGGAACAGCTGGCAAAGCTCAAAAAAGAAGAGATGCCTCCAGTTTTCTTGCCTGGATGAGTCTGGAAGCACACTCTGGCCAGTTAACTATCTTTAGGGCTCAGTCCAAAAAGGAGGGCAGGAGGGTAGCTCTGGAGTCAGACAGACTTAGGCTCAAGCTGAGGCTCAGGTGAGTACAGATTTCTTTGAGCCCAAACTGGTGCTCTGGAAATGGGGGCACCGTGGGATCCACCACAAAGGAACATAAAATAGCATGGCAGTGCTCTGATCCGCAGGCACAAATGTTTAGTCCTCATCTTCCCGTTTCTCTGCTGCGCTTGCAAGCTGCTCAGTTCAGGCAATAGTCACCCAGGTTAGAAGCACATCAAGGTGTGGAAATAGCTGTGAAAGTCAGTCAGCTTAAAAAATGCTCAAGCAGTTTAACATGGCACAACCTACTGGAAAGTAATGTGGCAATGTGTAGAGAGGTGCAAAAAAGCATTCATATCCTTTGAACTAGAAATTCCATGTCTGGGAACATATCCTAAAAAAATAATTCAAAAAAAAAAGACAACACTGTATTCATGAAGTGGTTCTTCACAGTTCAGCTGAAAATAATGTAATAGTAGAAGCAAATAAATGTCTACTAAAAGGAAAGAGCTTAAGTAAATGGTGGCAGAAGTCACTCCTTTACGTAGTCATAAGAAATCAGACTTGTTAAAATTGTATCATGCAGCTCAGGAACAGAGTGCTTGCCTAGAATAAATGAGGCTGGGGTTCATTCTCAGCACTGGGCCACAGTAAATACGGGAAAAGTGGGGGGGCAGGGGTGAAATTAAGATCATGGTGCACTCTCTGCCAATATGACAAGATGTATTCACAAACAAAAACAGGAAGAGACACAAAAATATCTAAGAGTCATTTGTTTAGGGTAATGAAATAATGAGAAGTTTCTTTCTTTTTTTTTTTTTTAATGTATTTAGGATAGGTTCTATCGGGTCTTACTACATAGATCAGACTTGTAATGATTCTCCTGTTTTCCCTCCTGAGCACGGGGATTACAGGCATGTACCACTATGCCCAGTCTCAGTCGCTGTCTCAGTGTACCCCAGGAGAAGTTTCTTTTTCCTTACTGTCAAAATGCTCAGATGTTACTTTATTTTCTTTAATTATAACACATAGTCAAAAAGTAAAGTAAAATATTCTGTTACTTTAAAGTTGTGGTCTAAAAGGAACAGGGAAATAGAATGTGGGGACAAATAGAACCAAGTATAAACACATTTATTTCATAATGACTTCTAAGGTGACTACAGTGCTTAAATTTAGATTTTGATATTCACCAACAGCCCTCCTCCCAACTCTCTTTTCTTTAGCACTAAGCTTTGGGAGTTTTAGATGATCAAAAAACCTATTTTCTTGCTCACCTAAGATGCTAGAGTGCTTCACCACTATCTAGCCAACACCTTCTGACTTTCTGTCAGAGACTGGATTTGCTGTATCATAGTTGTGCTCTTACCTATTGTGGACTACAGCTGAGAGGCAGGAAACAGGAGAACTCCAGGCTCAAAGAGATTAAGTCATACAATTGGAGTTGGGCCTTGACCTGCAGTTGGTCTGACTGGTAAACTTGTGTACTGTTTCTTAACCATCTCCCTGTTCTGCTCCTACTCGTGGACTGGATCCAGCTCAAGTTCAGAGTTCTGCTTGAGTATTCTCATTGGATCTCTTTGTCTCAACATGAACTTCCCTTCAAGGCTCAAGTGACACAGTGGGACTTGCTATTTAGTCTTATTCTGTGTTAGCTGTTCACTGTTTTATCTTTACATATTGCACAGTGGTTGGCACCTGGAAAAGGCTCAACAAATATGTCCATTGAAAGAATGGTGTACTTTATAATGTATAAGAGGAAAAGCAACTTTAAGGCCAGATGCTCCTGAGGCCTGCCAAGCCTACTGCCTCCTCTGTTATTCTTTCCCTCTCTCCCTTTACTGGCTTTCCCTCTTGTTCTCCTGCACACACTACCCTCCTTTGTATCTCAGGACTACATGACCTGGTCTGTGTGGAAAATATTCCCTTCACTCTGCCTGGATCCTTCTCACCCTTCAGGTTTCTGCTCAGAGGTAACTAACTACAGAGCAGCTTTCTCTGACCCCTCCACCTAAAGCAGAACCCCTTGTCTCTGTCACATCATGCCACAGCCTTCCAAACCCAACTGTAGCCTCCTATGACATCTGGGATTGTTTAGGAGCCTTATGTTGTTATTTCTCTGAGTAAAAAGAGAAAGGTCCAGACAGCAGGTATCTCTACCCTGGTCCCTTCTGCACCCTGAAGCATAGCACTGTATCTGGAACACAGGAATCTAGCAGATCTTCAACAAATGTATGAATGGTTTGTTAAGTCAAGAGTGCTTACCAAGTAAAGATTGTTTGACTTCTTTGACAAATCTTTAAGGAAAAAAAAAAATGATAAGGGTTTCTAAAAATGACTAGCCTAAAAAAATGTTAAAAGTCTACCTCAAGACTTTCAACTGCAGACTTTTTAATCTCGCAGATAAAAGCCTACTTGAAGAAAACTTTTAAATCCAAATGGATAAAATGGGATGTTCTCTGGATACAGACAAACACCTTGAAACAAACCACCTAATACCACAATTTGCTTGCTAAACCATATACTTTCTTTAGCTTAAACTCGGCACACCATTGTGTTCTAACTTACGAAATGGGCTTGAGGAGCTAAGCTTCTAGAGTCCAGAGAGCTGCCTTGCAGTAGGACTGGATAGAGCGGAGAGGTCAAAATTCCTCTTCAGAAGCCAGCCCTTCTGTTTCTGTCTCTTTCTGTGGTAGATTAACTAATGGTCAACTTGTAAGACCCAGCTGGACTGAATCAGCGTGGAGCTGGGTGTGGAAGGCCCACCTGAGGATTACTGCCAATAGCATAAAAATAAATCTAGAGGGGAAAATGGTGCACTGTTAATTCTCCTGGAGAAGCTTGTCATGCTGGTTTTCTTGATATGAACTCAGTTGTTCTCACCACTGGACAAACTGGGCCCGCACTGTTGCTGAGGATGGCTGTGGATCTCTTCAGGGAAGCTCTGGTCCCTTACCTTGAACACTTTTTCCTGGCTCTAATACAGATCCTTCATCTTGCTGGCACAGACTTTCTAACTTCCACCACTGACCTTTGAACCTTCCCAGTGCAGATCCTTGATATAGATTTGCATAAAACATTGGCATGGGCTCTAAGTCTCCAGCTAGACTTATAGAGGACATTACTACGGGATCTAGGTCCTTAGCTGGATTCTTTGGGTCTCTAGGGCTTAGAGAGCTCTTGCATACTTTTGCATTTGACTTTTTGGGTGAATATTATAAAATAATCCTATAAATTATGTGTCTTGTATTAAATCTACTTCCTTGTAAACCCTAACTACAATAGAAATTGTACCAGAGAAGTGGAGTCATTGCTATGACTATACCTGACTATGTGGTGCAGGAGCCTTTAGGATTGGCTTGTCAGAAGGTTGAAAAGCTTAAGGGCTGCCACCTGAAAAATGTAGAGTTGGCAAGCCACCTTAGTTTATACTGTATGGGAGATTCTGGTCAGACCTCAGAATACCAAAAACCTGGTAAACATGAGGCTCAGAAGGTTTTTGCTGGGAAGAAGGACTGAATTAGCGGTTGTGCTTCAGATGATGTATGTTACAGCTTGACAGAACGTATGTCTATACTTGGCTTGTATACGGACACTGTCTGAGACTGAGACTAAGGGTGATAGACTAAGGAATTAGGCAGAAGAAATTTCAAGGCAGTCTAATGCTGAGGTGGTGGCAGGTTACTGTTGAAGGCTTTTTAGGCAGATCTATGTTGAGAATGAAGAAAGAGTCCAGCAGAATGATTTAAAACACTGTGACTCTGCCCAGAAAGGAAGCTCCAGTAAATCTATGGACTGTGAAGACAGAGAACAGCCTGATTGCGATGAGAGAACAGGAGAATAGAAAAGATTGTCTATAGGCATAAATGCAGCAGCAAGACTTCAACCTTTGTAGCCTCAAAATTGCGAAAGCGAAGGACATTGCTTTGAGAAGAAAGCCACAGAGCACCATATTCTGGAATGGGGGTGACCTAGCGAAGTTTCCCCTTGTGATTGGATTCAGAATGTTCAGCAATCCAGGTGCTTAACCCTTATAGCTAAGAGAGAAAGAAGCCTGGCTACTGCTCTTAGTGGCAGCAGACCCTGGCATCATCCACACAGTGCTAGTTTTAGGCACATGCACAATAGAAGAGTCAGGAAGGCTTCTACCTAGATTTCAGAAGAAGGTCAAGTGCCCATGAGAGGGTAGTGTGTGAAACTAGGAGTGGGAAGCCAAAAGTGCAATGGAAACCCCAGAAATTTGGAGGCCAAAAACATGGATTGTTGGAGGAAAACTGTAAGGAGCTAGTAGAGCCAGCCCGAGAGAAAAACTATGGGAGCTACAATCACCAGAAATACCATACGAATAGAGCCACCCAAGTCCTTTGGAGTGCACATCTTGCCACAGATGCTTTACCTGTAACTACAGGATTTAATGTTTTCCCTGCTGTATTTTGGACTTGCTTTGGCTCCATTTCTTTGTATCCTCCTGTTTGTAACTTTTCGAATACAAAAGTCTATTTTGTGCCATTGAATGTTGAAAGCGTTAAACTTTCTTTTCATTTGTACAGGGGCTCACACCTAACAGTTTGCCTTAAATCTCAGAGGAGACTTTTGGCTTGGACTTTTCAGCAATGCTGAATCTGTCAGGATTTTGGCAAAGCTTGGGCGATGGACTAAATGCCTTTTACATAAAGGAATGTGCATGAGTCTTTAGTGGCCAGAGGTAGAATGCTGTTTTGTGTCTAGATATCCCCCTTCAAAGCCTCATGTAGTTTTTTGGAGGTAACTGAATCTAGAGTGTGATTGATTCATAGTACAATGCTTGGATAAGGGGTGCTGGGATAAGGGTAACTGCTAGGTATTAGCCCACTGACTGGATTGGCACTGTCAATCCCGATAGACTGAATACAATATAAGGGACAGAAAGAGGCTTGTCTTACTCTCTTGCTGCTTTTGCTGCGATGTACTATTGCCTCTCTGCCATGTGCAACCTTGCCTTGAAGCCAGCTGATTATTGACTCAAACCTCTATAAACTAAACTATTTTTTTTTTTTTTTGGTAGGACTGGGATTCGAATTCATGACCTTGCATTTGCCAGGCAGGTACTTGTGCCATGGAGCTATCTTCCCAGCCCCCAAACCTCTATAAACTGAACTAAATAAGCTCTTTCCCATTTCTAGGTGTTGAGTATTTTGTCTCAGCAATGAGAGAAAAGTAATTAAGACCCTTTCTGTCTCTATCTCAGTACTGAGGATTAAAACTAGGGCTCTTTATCACTGAGCAACATGCCCAGTGCTTTTAGTTTTTATTTTTAAAAATGTTATTAGTATATGGTTGCAACACATAGTGATATTCTTGGTGTGGACTTGGTGCACGTATCTAACATAACACATCTTGCTTCTCTTTTCACCTCCCCTAACACTGGGTTTCCTTGCCACTTGAGAGAGATCTGTCTCCTTACTTTCTATTATATATCTTTTATTGTGCTCTTTATTTACATTTTGGATCTCTCATGCAAGAAAAAATATGGGATACTTAAACTTGTATGTCTGACTTAATTTTACATTTTCCTACAAACGACTCCAGGGCATCCTTGTTGTGGCAGAGTAGCACATCACATTTTTTAACCATTCATCTGTTGAGGACACATATCCTCCTTTCAAGATTGAACTACATACGATAAATTGTGCTGCTATAAACATGTTTATATGTCCTACTATAATATGACGACTTTAACTCTTTTGGGAAGATATCAAGAAGGGAATAGCTGGGTTGAGCAGAGTTTTTAGTTTCAGTGGGAATCTCCATACTAATTCCCATAGTGATTACACTAGTTTACATTATCAGTGACAATGTTTGAGGCAAGGTCTCATTAAGTTGCTCAGACTGAACTGGAACTCATGATTTTTCTGTCTCAGCCTCTTGTGATGCTGAGATTACAGGTGTGCACCACCTTATTGGCTTGATTTTTTTTGTTTGTTTGTTTTAGCACAGGCTCTACAGGGTTTCACTACACAGACTGGACTCAGTGATCCTCCTATTTTCAGCCTCCCCAGCACTAGGATTACAGGCATGTGCCACCACACCTAGACTCTGGCTCAGTGCGCCATAGGGATGGGGCTGGCACGGTATGCGGGCCCAGGGATTGAACCCTTGGCCCCTGTGCTTATCAAAGCAGGTGCTTTGGGTTGGGGAGATAGCTCAGTAGAATAAGTGCTTGTCTGGCAAGTGCAAGGTCCTGAGCTCAATCCCCAGTACTGCAAAAAAAAAAAAAAAAAAAAAAAAAAAAGAAAAGCAGGCACTTAGTTGGCTGAGCTATCTCATAAGCCCTGAGCTGTCTGCCTGGCCCTGATTCTTGAAATCACAGCAGCGAAGCTTGGCCTTAAGTGGATGACTTTGCTTTGAGGGACTTGTCTTATTTTATTTCATTATATTACTCAGGGTCTCCGGGACTCAAGTGCTGATTTTGAAAACTACCTAGCCACACAAAGGCTTATTAGGAGCCACCAGAGAAACCAAGGTACTCCCAACAGCTCTATCTGTGCTTCAGCCAGCCATCTAGGCTATGTATTATAGTGGGGGCAAGAAACATGGGCAGCATGGCCCAGAGTTTACAACTATGTGAGGGCGAAGGGAAGAAGAGAACTACTACTATAATGAGCCTGACTATGGCCTTCATTGTCATGATTTCTCTTGGAACTGCACAGTGACTCTGGAAAAGCAGCATATTCAGTACTGTAGATGAATATAGCTACTTAAGAGTAAATATACAACCTCCTTCCTGTTACAGGTCTGACACCCTTAATTTCTTCCATTTTTCTTCTATGGATAGGCATTGGCTTCTACTCAACAAGGTGTGATGTCATGAAACAGTGTTAAGAGATAATGGCCGAAGTCCTTATCAGCTCCAAGGCTCCATGACCTGGCTCTTTCAGCCTCACCCCTGAGGGCCTCCTAACTTCCCACCTTGCTGTGGCTGTTTGGTGATGACACAACATGGCTTTGCCTTTCCCAGTGCCAAGTCCACTCCTGCACAGTCTTGGCTCAATGGCTACCGTCTCTGGTGCCTATTCCCTCCAGTATTAGGGATTTGCCCTCATGCCACTTTAGTGACAATAAACTAGACAGACTGTGCTATCTTTCCCCTCTGGTCCTTTAGACCAATTCCTTGAGGGTAGAGTTTTCAATATCCCTGTGTTCAGCACCAGGAGGGGCTAGGAGATATGACAATTGCAGTGAGAAGCAAGGGATCAGAATGCTTAAGGGCCTGAGCTCTGGAAGCCACACTGCTTGGGCAAATGGGTGGGCAAGCTCTTAACAGCCTAGGTGACTCTTAGCAAATTGCTTGACCTCTCCTTACTCTCAGATGCTTCCTCTGTGAAATGTGGCAACAGTGCAAGGCTATGAAAGTAAATAAGGAAACCTCTTGCAAAGAACAAATATGAAGGAGCCACTTCATAGCACAGAATACTCATTTACAAAATAATTAAAAAAGCTGATGACCAAGAATCAAAGGAAGGGAAGGTTTTTGGCTCTATACCTGTATCTCAGAGCTTAATTGAAGCATCTGTGTCAGGGCTTTTTTGGCCCCAGGACATGGAAGCCCAGCACTGGGTGGTCTGCTGGAACCATAGAACCACACTGAGAACATTTCCTAGGCCAAGCAGTGAAGGGCAAATTTGTTAGCACAGAGGAGTCACCAATATGCTCCTCCCCTTTCAGAACTGGTCTTCCAGTGAAAGCTAAAAATGCCAACAACAGATGCTACTGCCCAAATAAACTGTGAGTCTGGCCAGTGGGGGTGACAGTGCTTTAAGAAGCACGTGGAAGGAAGGTGGCAGGTGGGCAGGGTGGGCCTGTGGTGAGTTTGTGGGTTTGCACAGACAGCTAAGAATGTGGATAGACTCAAAACATGTGGGTCCCACTTCCTCTGTACCTCATCCCCCGCTACTGAAGCAAAAATGTCAGCTGGGTGGAAGGAGGCTGCCGACTCCTCTTGTCTGAGGTCACATAGGTCACTCCTGCTTTCCAAAATCTTAAAGTGAAACACCGCTTCCATTCTAGCACACAGATTAACTCACAACATGTGGGCTGATAATGAGAACTACGTATAATGAATTCCTCTAAATTATCCACTGATACTCACATCTCTAGGGAATGATTTTCTAGGAAAGGCTGTGTGCTTTCTAAGAAAGAAACTATGATCTTATAAAGGAGATAAAATACCATGAATAGCCCAACTGAGACCGCTTCCTAGAGCACTCGCTTCAGCAAAAATGCTGATAAGGGAAGTGCCTGCTCCAGCTGTTTCTAAGAACTCTCTGCTCTTCACATTTGCTTCTCCCACAGGCTGGTAAGATTCACATTTTCACTTGCGTGTGCCTAACCCCAAGATGAGCTAGATACTTACCATCACACCATCTCTGGGGGTCGTGAGATCTCAGGGCTTAGATTTCACACCAACTTCACCTACACTTGCTGCTCTGCACTCTGCCTTCCACTCACAGAAGTCCTGCCTTCTGGCTTCTGCTCCCTGAGCTCAGGACTCAAGCTTTTCTCTGTACTGTGAATGCAGCCTGCCTGTAGCCACAATGAGGCCTATGTCACGGGATTCTAGCCTCTGCTTGCTGAAGGGTGGCAGGTGTGTGGGTGAGGAGCTCTCCACTTGTTAGCCTGCTGGAGACAGGCTCCAGATTTTGACCCACAGCGCCTTCCTCACTGGCTTGAGGAAATGTGACAAATGGCTTCCCAGGAAAGACAAGTCTGGCCCTCACTCACCCGCCTGGTCCTCTCCACATCACCACAGGGCAGCCGCTTCACAAAGTCAATGCCCGTCAACGGTGTGCCTGTTGGAGGCAGCAGGATGGAGGCATCCATCATGAGATATTCCACATTCATGGGCTTCATCTAGGAGAGACACCACAGGAAACCTCACTGAAGGTCCTTCCCTTGAGGTGGGAGAAGGCATAGGGGCAGGGAACTCAGGCTCCCACCCTCACCCAGACAGAATCAGGGAGTGTTGTCAGCCTGGATTTAGAATGGGACCAAGCTTCAGGCCTGCAAAAAGTGGGAGTGATAATCCTTTTTTGCTTTCTAAATTGCAGATTTTGTCCTTATGAAGCCAGAGGGCCACAAAGCCAATCAGCACAGGCTGCCTGCCTTTTCCTTGTGGGCACTTACCCTTGAGTACTTCCTGCCTGCCAAAGGCTTGAGGTCTGCTTCCCCAGTCCCTGTTCCTCAGCAGGGGTGGCAGAGCCCCTTTTCTGCTTCAACCCTCGTTTGGCATTGACTTTTCAGCAGCACCCCATTGGCCTTTCCCTTTGGCCCATAGTCCCTCTGCTTTACTCTCCCATTCTTCATAGCCTTCCCCTGGTAGCCTTCCATGGGGGAGATGGGTGCTAGGTCCATATACTTTTAGCACCATACTGGGGACACTAAGGGAAGTGAGGGAGGCACCAGAAGCCAACGTTTGCCTTTAGCAATGCATCTCCAGCAGCACTTTAGGACTTGTCTCCATCGCATTTTGCTCAGAGGTTGATTTCCTAGGGACTGAGATGAGGATTGCCTTTAGTTGGTAGGCCTGGGGTGTGTCACCACTGTATTTCTCTAGAACATCAGGTACTGGGCAGGACGTACCACAAACATTTGATTTAAACAAACAAAACCAGGAAAGTTTTTTTTTAGGGTAGGAGGGAAAAGAAATAAATATGTATTTTTTGTGCATGGACTTTGTGCAAGTCATCTCGCTGGGTATTTCACATCCACCCTCAGCAGCAAAGTGGAGTGGGGCTCAATGTATGGGTGAAAAAAAATTAAGGCTCAGAATTTAAGCAACCTGTCAAAGGTCACACAATTAGTAAGCAAACAAAAGCAATAGTAGGGGGTTTAGGAGCCTGAGCTTCTCCACAAAACAAACGGCATGTAAATGCTACATTGCCAAAGAGAAAATCAAGCTGAGGAGAATTACACTGCAGAAGGGAGATGGGAGAATAAAATGGCAAATAACCCTTAATTCACTGCACTCTGATAGTCTGAAGAGTAGAAGTCTGAGCTGCCTTCTAAAGGGCTAGAGAACATTAGGGGGCTGAGCACATTAAAGGCAGCAAGGAACAGTTACTGCAGTGTACACGCCACAAGGATGCCAGGCCACTGCAGTCTGTGGAGCCTGCAAAAGCCTCCACACAGGCTTCAAGTGTACAGTGACAGGGATATGGTATGAGGTCTAGAGTTCAGACCCCCGTGGGCAGGCTAAATAAGCCAGGTAGCCACTTAGCTGAGTTGTCTGCCTTTTTCTTTCTGGTACTTTAAATGTTTAGGTTCATTATAAATGTCCCAAATTACTTCACATTTTCATGAGTAATGTCCATGCAAGGACAATTTATTATCTATTTTCTGAGTGCCCATTTCGGGTTAGGTGAAGAAGATGCAGACTGATCAGGAACAAGTCAGAAAGTCCTGATCTCCTAGGCCTATCACCTGCTGGGGGAGGAGGACAGTGCTGCTGCAGCACTGGCACCTTCTGCTAGAGCAGCAAAGAAGGAGGCAGCACCATGCAGGGAGTGAGGCAGAGGGCTGGGAAGTGAGATGCTTTGTTCTGGAAGCCTGGCTCTGCCACTAAAAGCTGGGACAGATTTGGGGACATTACTTGACCTCTCATTTCTAGTTTCCTCATCAGCAAAAAGGAGGCAATGACATTAGTCTACAGTTGGTATGAGGATTAAACAATTTAATATATACAATGTGCTTTATGCTCCTGGCCTGGAGCAAGTCCTAGCTAAAAGACACCCTTGCCAGCACCACTCAAGCCAAAGGGAACCTTTCTGACCCATCTTACAGACATAGTGCAAGAAGAGGGAAGTAACGTGGAATTTTACTGGTGATGGGATCTGGAGGCTCTTTGCCACTTATCAGGAGGCCCCAGAAAGACAGAGGCCATGTGGGTCTGGCAGGCACCCAGGTGTGTCAGTTTAGGTGCATCCCAGGCCCTTACTTACTGTCATGCTCCTGTATTCATCTTCAAACATGTCCAAAAAGATTTCTTCCCCCTAAAAATAAAGGAATAGAGGAAAAGACTTATATTTTTCCCCATAAACACAGAATTATAAACTCTAGCTCTCATCTTTACAGGCCATCTGTTTTTTGTCAGTGGGCTCTTATAAATCATTAGGATGTAAAATACACGCATGAACATGTACACACATTCAAATGAAAGACCAAATCTCAAATTGCACCGTTCAAAACTCTTTTCTTCTAAAAAAAATCATGTTGAGTTAGAGCTCTTGTCTTTTTTTTTTGAGCTCTTGTCTTAAGGCAGTTAATTAGAAAGGATGTCTGTAATTTCAGTACTCTGGGAGGCTGAGGCAGGAAGATAAAAGTTCAAGCCTAGCCTAGGAAATTTGATGCTGCAGCAATACCAAGATCCTGTCTCAAATTGAAAATTTAAGTCTCAGTTTTAAAGCTCAGTACAAAAAAAAAAAAAAAAGTGAAGTTGTACATTTCTGGGAGGAAGAGTATAATTAAGAATGATTAAAATTATATGGTTCTTTCCATTTGCTTTGGAGACAAGCACTTGGGGTCTTGTAGGTCTTCAGGCTGAGGCTCTGCCTAGGAGGTCCCCTTCAGAACAGGATCAAGGGAGAAACTTGGGTCTGTGACGTAGAGACCTGGGACCATTTCCTAGCCTACTTCAGAATCTCTCTGTTTCACTGCAAGGATGGACAAAAAAAAAAAAGAAAATAAACAAGAAATAATCGGCCCATGTTGTTGGGTCATTCCTTGTAATGGTGCAGTGAATTAACGTACATAAAATACAGAGTGCAGAGCCTGCTGATTCAGTCAGGGCTAGAGAACTGTTAGTACCACTATCACAGGCAGCTCTGCTAGACAACGATTGCTAGAACTATCCTGTTTCTTAAGTCACGGGATACACACACACACAGACAGGGTAGGAAAAGGTACAGATCAGAGATCTCTTATATTTTTCCACTTGTCAGAACTACAAATGAACTTGAAAGTTTTGCATGGTATTAGGAGCATCAATAGAACTGACAGCCCTAGAGAACATCTGTAGGTGTTATAGTGATTGATATAGGAGAAATATAAACTTTCAACCTGTGAGATGTCAGACATGCTGAGTTTGTGTCCCATGAAAGCAAATAACAAATTCCAAAGGATAACAGAGGTCAAGCACAGGAAAGACTGAAAGATAGCTCCTGAGAGACAGGAGAGGGTCTCCAAAATGGATTGCCACTGAAGCCCTTTGCCAGGGGCAATTAATACAGCAAAGTTAATGCAGTTACAATGTGGGTGAAATGACAATCAACCTACAGAATTACTAGTATAACTGTTTAGCTAATATTGATCCAATTAGGAAGCAAGTCAAGCAGCAAGGGTATATGAAAAGAACAAGGTCATTTTGGGGAAGAGATAGGTCCAGATGCTCTGATCACCTGAGTGATTTACATCTACCTGAACTTTATGGGACTAGGTGACACCAATTACAACACACACTCAGGGTATCGTTTAATCCTCAGGGAGGCTTGAAGGCCTGTTCACTGCATCTTTATCTTGAGGCTGACCTTCAACAGATGTACACCAGCCACAGTTTTGGTATGCTCTTGTCTTTTTGCACAGACTGTCTCGAGGGCCTGTCCCTGTCTGACTGCTATTAACTTCTACCTAAATTTAGCTGCCTCTAACACAGGATAAAAGCAAAAGAGAAATCTAGATGGGAGAAAGGAATCAAAATTCAAATATACCTCTCTTTTTATTAATAGAGTAGAAAATCACCTTCAGAAAAAATGCCTCCCTCTATGTCTTTCTGTTTTTGCAACCCAAAAGCTTTGGGGAAAGGGAGAATAAAACAGCACAGCAACCCTGCAAAGAGTGAAAGACGACTAATTCAACTACAGGGTTTCTACTTTGTTCTATGCTTACTAGCATGGGCATGCCCTGACTTAAAGGCCAAATTAGGATGTCTTCCTCAGTGCATAGGGGGCCCACAGGGAGCCACCCTTCTCTAGGCATGTCCAGGACTATAGCTGGTTGGGGTCCATGGAACCTGTCGAAGTAGATTTCCAGATTATAGGACCTGGTTTTATCTTAACAAACATTGACAATAATGGATTATAGGGGTTGGCGAGACAGCTCAGCAGTCTAAAGCACCTTCTTGACAAGTTTAAGAAATCACAGGGACAGCAGTTCGATCCCCAGCACCACATGCTGTGCCAGCCCCACCCCCAGGGCAGGCTGAGCCAGCCATAATATAAATCAATAAAGTTTAAAATAAATAAATACAAACTATTTAAAAAAATAACGGATTATAGCTTAAAAGTTTTCATGTAAAGAAATAGTGGTTTAAAAATAATACAAAAAATAAAAGCACAGGTGCATAACAGAAAATGGCAGCAACGACACCTTTTCCCTGTCTAGGAGGACCTGCATTAGCTCTTTAAGGGGGAAACCACTGCTAGTAAGATCTGAGGAGCTCCGATATGGAGACCAAAATTCAGAAAATTACTAAGACTCTAACAAATGTACTAATTGAGCACGGCTGACAATGATAAGCCTTGCCTAAGGGTAAGGTCTGAATGTTTACATCTTCCCAAAATTTGTATGTCAAAATCCCAGTGCTAGGGGATGGAATTAGGATGTAGGGCCTTTTAGAGGTGACTAGATTGTGAGGATGGCCTTACGAAAGAGGCCCCAGAGCTTACCTGCCCCTTCCAACATGTGAGGATACAGTATAAAGACACCGTCCACGAGAAAGCAGGCCCTCTCCCCAGACACTGGGTTATCCCAGCGTCCAGAACTATGAGAAATAAATCTCCATTGCTTGTCAGCCACCCAGTTGATGATATGTATATACTTATACACAGCAGCCCTAATAGACATATGCCTTAAGACCTGAATAGAACTGGGATGAGAGTGTGCTTCAGCGGTTGAATGCTTGCCTAGCATGTGCCAGGCCCTACGTTTGATTCTTAGAACTACACCAAAAACAAACAAATCCTAAAAGCCCACACACATACATACAGATACAGACATTTTAAAGTCAAGGTAGTACTTTACAAAATCTCCCTAAACCTAATATAAACTTTTAGAGGTTTCTTAGTAGACATATATATATTTAACGAATATACATATATAGAAATCATAAATCAGTCATAAATAATTTTATATGTATTAGCATACATAACTTATGAAAGTAAGTTCATCAGGTATTATTTAGTGTTATGTATATGACTTGTGGTTCACACATAAATTCATAAATACTTTTAAGTAATTGATAAACTGTCATAAACTAGGAATTCTCAAAAATTTGACCAATAAGATAGTAAGAAAAGTTCAAGCACCATTAGTTGGGTGTGGTGACACACACCTGTAACCCTAGAATGCTAGGAGGCTGAGGTAAGAGGATCACAAGTTCAAGCCCAGCTTGATTAACTTAGTGTGACCCTGTTTTAAAACAAACAAAAAACAAATGGGCATAAATGCTCCAGGTTCAATCCTCAGTAGTGGGGAGGGGGCTCAGAGGTCACTGCTCTGAGATTATGAAATCAAGCACTTTCATTTAGTGATCACAGGTATAAAGACTACTGAAGGCATTTAACCTATTACCCCCTTCCTACAAGACACCCAAACTGCCAGTCACCTTATAGAAATGCCGCACCAGGTGGACACTCTCTTCTCTTGCACCCTGTTGAAAGAAAGAGCACAGTCTTACAGGGGCAAGCAGGTCGGGTTCATTACCAATTCTGCAAACAGTGCGCATAAAACAGACATTGGACTAATATCCTTAATATATAAAATGATTCTTAGAGAGAGGAAGGGTTAGATGCAGAACTCAAAATGCAAATTGACAGAGGGCAAGTAATTCAATGGGATAACATGGAAAGCCTGTTAATGTAGAAGAAAGTGTGTGCGTGTAGGTCAATAAGTTATGGTCATTATGATTCCCCTTTTACAAAATTCTGAGTTTCTTTTTGTTTTGTTTTTTGTGGCCAGCTCAGCTCACCCTGGGGGCAGAGCTGGCATGGCATATGGTGCTGGGGATTGAAGTGTGGTCCCTGTACTTGCCTAAGCAGGTGTTTTAGACTGCTGAGCTATCTCATTGGCCCCAGAGTTGTAAGTGTGTGTATGCATGTAAGTGAGAGTGTACTTGCATAGCCACACCTAAGCATCCACTATACTTGTTTTTTGTTTTGTTTTGTTTTTGGTACTCAGGACGCTGCGCTTGCCAGGCAAGCACTTATTCTACTGAGCTATTTCCCTGGCCCAGCATCCACTATACTTGTTACATTTTATCTCCTTCTATCTGGCCTCCTTCCTAAGCTCTTCCACCACCCTGGGCCCATGGGAATGGAGAGAGGAGAGGCCTTACCTCCAGGCAGGCCAGGTGCACATCTTTTATGATACAGCCAGAGCTGGTCAAGACTTGCTGCTTCAGGAGCAGGCAGCTCAACTCCAGAGTGGCCAGGCGGATCTTCCCATCTGTGGAACACAGCAGGGTCAGCCTTGTAGCCCTAGGAGTAGGATCCTGGAACACAGGTTCTGCGCTTCCTGTGTGATGCTAACAGGTGTGAAAGGGGAAGCCCCATGTGCCAACCCCCTTCCCAGTCAATTATCATTCAGTGTTCCCAACATAGCTGCTTATACCATAAAATGATTCAGATCAAAGACGTACCCCAAAGGTTGCACGTGCTCACACATGGGGCTTTTGCAAGGTAACTAAATCAAGGAGGTGATAGGGCTGACCTGCTGTTAGGAGGTGGGGTCTGGTGAGAAGGAGCAGGTCACTGGGGATAGGACCTGGAAGAGTCTGTCTCCCTTCCTGGCTCTTTTGCTCTGCTTCCTGAATGCCATGACTTGAGCAGTTTTCTTCTCTAGCCTCTTCCTCCATGCTGTGTCTGCCTGGGAGCCAGATAACTATGGACTGAGACTCAAATAATCTCTTCTCCTAGCTGACAATGTCAGATACTATGTCATAAGGCATACCAAATAGGTCTCTGAAGTCCCCTTATCAGGGAGTGGAGAGGTGAAAGAAAGGCTACGTGTTGCAAAGGCCTGGGAAGCAGCTCTCTGTGTGCCACTGCTGTTTGTCTAGCACTCTTTCTCCAGGAATGATACCACTCTTTCCTCTGAAGAACATCCAGCACCACCCTAGGCTACTGGTCCCCCTTCTAGCGAAGGTACCTTATCCAATCTGCACAGGGTGTTACATTCCCAGGGTGGCAATGATCGGGTGAGGACAGGTGAAGAGTCAGCCAGGGCCAGTGAGGTTTAAGTCTATGACTGGCTGGAACTGGGAATTGCTGGGCAAGAGAATCTGTCTTCACATTGGACGCAGGGAAAACAGAAACACTGGTGGGCTTCGTGGGGCATATGCATTGTAATATGCTATAGCCATCTCTCACCTGGCCAGTGTTCTCAATCTCCATAACGTATTCATTCTATAAACAGAGCTTTGGGCTCTCCCTTCCAAAATGTCTGCCACAGAGCATGTGCAAAGCTCCAGGAGAGAGGACAGCTAGAGCTGCTAGAAGTTTATCTTGCCAGCTCAGAAGATAGCAGAATCCAAACACAGTCTTGAAAGCATTTGAGCTTCTAGCTCTAGCTGTGTCTCAGGCCAGACCCTGACAGCCAACATAGCTTTGTTTCTTCTTGGACTGTTCACAGTAGTCTAAGGTGGGTCTCCATTAACTGTAACCAAATTCTGACTAACACAACTTGCTATGGTAGCCTGCTGTGAGCCTAGCACAGTACCACGTGATGTATGTACACCTTTTCTCTCAAGAAACCTCTATACAAACTCATCGCAATGGGTACCTCTCAAAACTGATACTGAAGAAAGTAAAATTGGGCCAGCAAGATAGCTCACTGGTCTAAAGCACCTGCTTAGGCAAGCTTAGGCAACTGCAGGGACCGAGGTTCGATCCCTAGCACCACATGCTGTGCCAGACCCACCCACAGTGTGGGCTGAGCCTGCCATAATATAAATAAATAAATAAAATTAAAAAAAAAAAAAAAAAAAAAACTTCAAGAAAGTAAAATCATTTGCCTAGAGCCTCACAGTGGGGGGAGTGACAGACCTCAGGCGTTCTGCATGCCAAACCTACATCTGCCACCTCTTATAGAAGCATCTGCAACTGCTCAAACAACAACTGCTCTTATGCAAACCTCCTCATGAGTCTTTAAGCTTATTTCTAGGCAAGATGTTGGCAAGAAAAATGCTAGAGAATTGGGAGTCTCCAGGCCTCACCTCTGATCCTGGATAAATACATCGGGGATGAGGACGAGCCCCTAGGGAAAATCCCACACAACTCCCTGCTTGCCCTTTGTTAATGTCCCGAAAGTCAGAAGGAAACAGATGAGAAGAGAGAATCTATGTTTAAAAATGAAAAGCTACATGCACACAAAATAGCCTTCTTAAGTACATAAACCCCAGGAACCTCCCTGGAAAATGCTGACTGGCCTTAACTCAATGACCTTCTGGCCCCAAGACTAACAGCGTCTGATCACTGCTGGGCCTTGTCAGGTCAGTGTGCCTCTGGAACAGTCTCACTCTACCTGTCCCCGTGCCAATGCCCTTTCCTGGCCCAGTCAGTCAAGTCTGCCTTGTATGACACTGTTCCCCTCAAGGACTCCTGCTGCTGCCTAAAGGGAGAGGTATGTGATTTCCACTATTCCCTATTCCCACTGGCTCACCGAGAGAGAAGGGCTGCAGATACTGTAAAACCTGGCAAGAGAGGGCTGGGTATGGAGCAGAAGAGACGGTTGCAGGGGTAGAGAATGAAGTGACTTAGAAAAAAAGACACAGTTATACTGGTGACCCAGGACACGGAAGGTGAAATAAGTGAGATTTGCTTGGATTCTAAGAGGGGCCAAGTCCAGAACCCTGAGGTGGTGGTACCATTTAGGGACCCAGTTTCTCTGATGTCACCATTCTGTGACAGACAAGACCCCTAGGCTGGCACCTGGCTGGGCAGCATTGTTCATGATCCTGATGAGTCTTTCAGCCAGTAGATGGTTGTAGGTGGTCTTCTCAGCCACATTTGGCACTGGCAGCTGGATACACTCTAGTTTTTCAGGATCTATGCCTAGAATGAAAATGCAGAAGAGGTGAGCACAAGCGCCTCACTGGGATACCTGCCCCGCCATGAAAGGTCTGTAGAGCAAGATTTCCTCAGCAACTCACAGTCTGTCTTTGTGATTTTTTCCAACTCTGACTACTGTCCGTACTGTAAAGTATATCCATGTTTTCTGTATACTGAATGCCTATAAATGCATTAAAATATGCACTTTGTATTACTACTTATAAATGGGAAATCAGCCCTCGTGCAATAATTGATGGTAATCATAAAAAAATTTGAACGATGATTTTCACACTCTAGCCAGTGATGAGTCTATACTTTGTGGCCCCAGGGATGCTCTTTCTTGGCTAAAAAGAGACTGGCAGGCACTTATTGTTGAAGACAGCCTAACATCAAATGGTAATCAGTGGTGGAGAACCTATGACACATGTGCAGATTGTGTTTTACTTTTAAGGCAAAAGATGTTAATAAGTTATTTTTTCTAAAACTTCAGCATTTAGGTTTAATTTCATTGTTGGCACTTTGTGATAAATAAGTGAGTTTTGGGTTAGCTTGGCATTCAGCCTCTAAAAAGTTCACCATTATAGTCCTAGAGGAAATAGTACCAGCTCTGCGTGGCCAGGGGCTACATCTGTGTTAGACACATTCACACTTGTAAAAAGAAAGGCCTACATAAACAGACCAGAAATACAAGATCTCACTCAGACCCTCAAACTCATAACACGAAAGTCAAAGAGCTGGGTTGCGCCCTCAAGACACACTCAAAGGAGACAGGCTTGGTGGTGTATGCCTATAATCCCAGCACTCAGGAGGCAGGAAGGTTGGAGTCTAGCCTAGGAGTTCAAGGCTAGCATGAACTACACAGTGAGACCTTGTCTCAAAACAACCAACCAGCGAAAAAATATACTCTGGGTCCCCGCCTGGGTAGGGGAGGGACCACCTTGCCCCCACTAAGGTTGGCACAAGCAAAAAGGGGCTAAGCTGCACCTCACGTACAGACAGGTGCATATATAATGAAACCAGGAAAGCATACAAAATGAAACCAAGGAATCATTTTTCCATCACTGAAAATTCAAGTCTTTCCTGTGAAAACTAAGAATATTTAAAGGACAAAAGATGAGATGGGATGTGGGAAGTGAGTGGGGAATTAAGGATGGAAAGGGCAAGTCTACACTTGGGCACTGTATGCCTATTTTTCATAGGGAAGAAGTTCGCAGCAAGAGTAGCAGGAAGACTTGTCAGGAATACCAGAACAGTCCAAGCATATTCGAACTCCTGCCCTCCCACACAATATGGCTCTTGAGAAACTCATTAGTAGAAATAAACATTTCACTTGATCCAAGTGTAGAAACCCAGTGAATTGTTTGTGCCTAAAGCTACATCTTTTCCTGTTATTCCACAAAAGGGGGGATGGTGGCACTTCTTGGAACTTTTGAAATATGGCCCCCTGAGTACCAGATAACACTTCATTTAGAACCTTGGCAGAATGACGAGGAGAGCAGTGGAGAGCTCACTGTTCAGGTCCTAAGTACCGCCTACATACATGCTGACATAGAAGTCATAACAATATATCTTGTTTTATTGAACCCCTTCCTGCTCCAAGTAAAAGGCTCAGTCATACTGGAGATGACATGGGTGAGGGAGGGCCGAGTTAGTAGGATTCTCTCACCCTCCCCACAAATGTGGCTTTGTCAATCTGAATGTAGTAAAGGGAGGGTCGGACGACATTAAAAATTTCAGTTCTAGCCTGAAGTCTGAACCTAGCATCTTCCTTTACTGAGAAAACTAAGACATACAGAGGTTATGCACTTCCCTAGGGTCACAAAGGAAGTCAGAAGCACAGTGCAAACTACCTTAGATGACTCCAAATGTGGAGCTTTGTCTAGATACTTAGCTCCTCTGAACCTCCATCTCCTCACCTGTGAAATGACAATAACTATGTTAACCACCCATCCCAGCATAGCTGTTAGTATCAAGTGAGGAAAAGCACACAGCCACATTTCAATAAATGTTGTTGCTTACTGTTGTACACAGGTAGGAACTTTTAGTTAGAGTGTGTATTAATGTATTTCTGTATTCTGTGTGTTACAAAAACAAAGAGAGAACAGAAAAAAAAACTAACAAAAGCTGAACTCAAGCCATCAAAGGTCTGCTGAGCTGTCTGGGGACATTCTAGGGACACAGTTGACTCAGGTGGAGTCTGAAGGATGACCAGGAGTCTGCCATGAAATGGACAAGGTGGGTAAGGCCTTACCAGGCCCAGGGAGGACTTCAAGGACTAAGCAGAGTTTGCGTATGGCTCAACAAGAGGCCAGGGCAAAATGAAGAGCTAGCTGTGGCAAAAAGGGACAGGCAAAGCTTGGGTACCCAGACTCTGGGAGGAAGACTGATGGAGTGCTATCTGGTACTGAGGGCCAGGGCTGTGCTCTAGCTGACTCTGTTCCCTTCATTGCCTCCAGACCTTCCCACAAAGCCTTTCCCTAAAACAATCCCAGCACTATACTGCATTCCCAGAAGAGATCTTACCACCAGCCCCAGGGACACTAAGGCAAGGTGCATTACACAGAAAATATGCAACACCAAAAATCCCTCGCAATGTTTCTATTCTTTCATGAAGTTTCTTCCAGGCCAGTTGCCTCATTTTCTCCCTGAAGTTTCTCTCTATCTCCCACCACAAGTTCTAAAATCCCCTCTATTATTCTCAATTATTTTACCCTTGCCTCCAGTTTTCAAAGTCTCTAGCAACTCAAAAGCTCCAGACAACCTTCTATTCAGCCACTTCAAATGCAGCCAGGACCCTTGAGCATCACATGTATCTCAAGTGGATTTCTTCATTTATCAAAGTACTCATGAAAACATACAACAACAACAACAAAATCTAGGTCTCTCTGGGTGTAGATGGGGTACCTGAGGGAGGGAGGGAAGGAGAGAAGGAGATTTTGCTACCAAGACAAGATTGGCAGGGAGATTAGGGGTTGAGTATAGTTCAGAGGTGGAGCACTTTCCCAGCAGTTATAAAGCCCTGTGCTTCATCCCCAGCACACACACACACACAAAAAAAACCCAACAAACAAAAACAAGTCACACATACCCTCTCAGAATAGTGGTGCATGACTGTAATCCTAGCATTAGGATTACATTGAGGCAAGAGGATTCCAAGTTCAAGCCCAATCTGAGAGACTGAGAGAGACCCTCACTCCAAATTTTTTAAAAAAAAAAGGTCAGGGGAGCTGGGGATATAGTTCTGTGTGAAGACTCTGGGTTCAATCCACAGCACTGAAGAAAGAGAAAGAAAGTGACACAAAGGAAAGGAGGGAGAGGTAGGTGGAAATGTAGGGGGGCTTTCTTACATAGAACAAGCACTGAGGGACTGGTATACATTTGTCTAATGCTGAGCTTAATCCTTGAGACCTCTTATAAAATAGGTAATATGGTCTCTATAGATAAGACTGAAGTTCAAAGAAGACAAAACGTTTGCCTGGGGTTATGCAGGGAGCAGAGCAGCTTCCATTTCCTATCCTTTCCCATCCTCTCTGCTAGCAACACCCTCTCTGTGCTGCACAATTCTTGTTTGTTAATTGTTTCTCTCCACTTGCCCAACCTATGTGTATCACGGTATCAAGCATTGTTATTAACATGAAGCCCACAGATGTTTGCTGAATTAATTTTTAGAAGAGTTAATTAGGTCTGGGAAGACAGCATAAGGGTACAACTGCCTGTCTGGCAAGTGCAAGGTCCTGAGTTCAATCCCCAGTTCCTCAAAAAAAAAAAAAAAAAAAGAGTTAACTAATCTTGACCTAAAAATGTAGCTCACTACAAAGAAGGGTGACAGAAGAGCAGATTGACTGACTGATTGATTGGTTGATTGATTGATTTGGTACAGCATCTCATTATGCAGCTCAGACTCATAATAATTCTCCTGTATCAGCCTCCCTAGTGCTGGGATGACAGACATGCACCACCACACCCAGTTTGGGGGCTAGCATACCATGTGGTACCAGGGATCAAACCCAGGTCCTTGTGCTTGCCAGGCAGGCGCTTAGACTGCTGAGCTATCTCCCCACCCCCCAGGCAGATTTTTAAAGTAGGCGAACACATAATCATGTAAGAGCTACAATATGACAGTGGTAATGAAGAGCACATCTATTATCAACATGGTAGAGGTTGAAAGGAAATACAATAAAATCATCAGCAGTTGGTCCTTATTACGTGTAAGCCAGGCAAGTGAACAAAATTCTCTCACTTCTATTTCTTAAAACAAGCATTACATCATCACTATTCTTAGAAAGACATTTCATTTGTGGGAAAATATTTGACTTGGGTTTTTAAACTATTTTCCTAAAACAAAATGGTGCCAACAGTCCTGAATGAGTAAGGTAAACTTCACAGCATGAAGAGGACATGCATGTGACAGGTAACATGACACATGTGTGAGGTCATACACACTGGTATACATGCTGTGGTTTCCTGTCATAGGTAGGTATTGTGACAAATCCAATAGAGTTTTGTTGCTGGTCAGTGCTCACCAAATGAAACAAACACTATATAATATATTATCTTTGGAGCTCAACACTCAAGAACCTGACAACAGAAAATTCCACAGCTAAAAATACATGAGCTAAAATACATGAGCCTATGCTAACCTCCAGCAGGCCATATGCTTCCTTACTCCTTCTTGATCAGAGTCAGCACAGGTGTCCCCTCTCCACAGGGCCTGTTTGAGGGGACTCCTAACTAATTCAGAGAAACCACAATAGACAGGGAGGGTACAGTCCTGCTGTCAGTGACTAGGCACTAAGCCTTTTCTCTACAATCTGAATTTCTGGATTCTTCCACATTAACAGCAACTTCCAGTCAGGATAGAGGTGGAAAAGACTTATAACAAAGCTACATATAAGGAATCATTCAGAAAACCTGAAAAAAAGAACACAATAACACCAAATAAATAATGTTCAAACATTTTTCTATTTCTTTTGACTATGCATGGCCTCCTTAGCTACAGTCGCACAAGCTTGATTGCCAGCTCAGGAAGATGACAGACAAGCCAACCATTCCAAAGGCCAACCAGATGTTGGGCCAATTGCCAATGTACTTCCAGTTCTGATTATGTGTTAGCCGAGATCCAACATGATGTTGTGCCAACTCTCAGTACGGCGAAAGCCTCCCTTTATCCTATTACCTTTCAACCTCTCCCACACCTCTCATTCGTGTTCCAGTAACTCCAAAGCAAAACAAAACAAGAAGCCAAATATTCCTCCTGGGTAAACAATGGGAAATGAGAAATGAAATGCCAAGAGGGTGGTGGGTAGACTACAGAACCTTTAAGAATTCAAAAGCTAAACTATAAGCACCCTGCACCCCATGCTCACTTATAGACTAGGGCTCTGTAGACTTGAAAAAAAATAAAGGCTGCATTTTCTATTACAGATATGAACCAGAATTCATTATGTGGCTTGACTGATTCACAACAACCGCCTTCCTCTAACCAGTCAACCCTTCCACTGTGGGATATTCATTTTGGTGCAACATCTAATCTATTATGATTTACTGGAAGGCCTGAGCTCACATTTGGTTTTTATTAACATTGCTTTTATGTTAAAATTGCCTTATGAGAAAAAAATCTATTTGAAAGTGACTATCTCTTTCAGGGGCCTGTATAGGATCTGGAAAAGAGGAGCTAGAAGTCTAATATAGCTAACTTCTTGGTGCCTAGGCAGTAAACCATCCAACCACCACCATTACTATCACCAAATTCTCCACCAAATGCAGATCCTGTGTCCACAGGCAGGGCTAGGGCATAAACCCGTGGCAGCTACTTTACTAGGCAGCTTCCCTGAGGGTACCAAACTCAAACTATGCAGGTTCTTTTCCAAACCTACTCTATGGCCCATGCTTGTTGGTCCTGGACACCAGCTGTCACGTAATGACAGCCCTTGGGACACTGGGCATCACCTAGACTCCTCTGTTGGTGCTTCCCTCACTGAGATCAGGTACAACTCCTGTCCTACAGCCCTGCACCTCTTATCTTTCTATCTTAGCAAATGGCACCACTTGGCTGTTAGGACCAAATGGCAGGAGTCATCATTGACTCATCCCTTTACTCAACTCCCACATCTGAACCCTCAGAATCTGCTGGCTCAAGGTCCAAACTATAGCACACATTCTTCCAGTTTCCTGCATCTCTGCAGCCAACACCCTAATCTAATCCACATGATCTCTTGCTTGGACTACTGAAACAGTTTCCGAACAAGTCTCTCAGCTTCCCTCATGCAAGTCCCTCCCCCACTCCTGATACGCTGCTTTCCATCCAGTAGCCAGAGGCTCAGTTAAAAAACTCTATCTGCAGGGGCTGGCAAGATGGTTCAGCGGTCTAAAGTGCCTGCTTAGGAAAGCTTAGGCAACCGCAGGGACCACGGTTCAATCCCCAGCAACATATGCTGTGCCAGCCCCACCCCCAGGGCAGGCTGAGCCGGCCATTAAAAAAAACAAACAGAAAACAAAAATTAACTAAAAATCTCTATCTGATCATGCCACTGTCCTCCTTAAAACTCCTGAAGAGGTTTTTCACTGGACTAGGAAAAAAATTTCAAACATCTCTCATAGCTCCAAGGCCTTTTACGATCTAGTTCTTGTGCACTTGACCAGACTCACCGTAGCCTGTATTCTGCTTCTCAAACATGAAGCAGTTTCCCACCCCGAAGCCTTTCACACGCTTTTCCCTCTGCCTGTACCACTGTAGTCCCCAGTCTTTGAAGAGATGGGGGCTCCTTTTGCTTTTTTACTTTTCAGGCCTTGGTTCAGCTCCTGCTTCCTCAGAGAAGACTTCCCAATCACCCTGGCTAGCAACTCTGCACCACAACCACCAGTCACTTCTCCTCACCCTATCCTACTTCCTTCCTTCTCCCGTTTCTCACAATTCCTTTCCTTGTTCATTGAATGAACTTAGACTTGTTCCACTGCCTACAGCAATGCCATGTACATAGCAAATACTGCGAACAGATGAAAAGACTTCTCAATTTCACCTCCTTCCTCCTCTGGCTCCCCTTCCAGGGGCCCATTCTAAGGGATACTTTCTGACCCAACTGTCCTCAGCAGCCCGACACAGCTTGCAGAGACATAGTTCATAGTTGCTGTCTGTGCCATCCTCTATGCTTGGTTCTAGCCCTCCTCTCACTCAGAGCTGCCCATTCACTCTCTAGAACAGACAATCACCAGACTGATGTTTCCTGGGTGCTGTATTCCCTCTCACTCTACCTTCTGCCAGTTTTCCTTTCAACTTTCTAGCTGCTTGTCCCAGCTCCTAGTACCAGTGGCCCAGGGGGCTCAACTGTGGGGGATGTGGGGGAGAGTCTCCTTATAGGGCTTTTCTACCAGATGCTGCTACTGAGCCAGATCCTTGATCTGCCTGGTGTCTGCAGCTACCACACTGAGCAAACTACCTGCATACAATGGGGCTCTGTGTTCCACATGTGTTTGTCCAGTGACTACATGAGTAAATTCTTCATGAACTATTTGATACAGTCTTTCGGAAGCAAAGGAGA
>PVKN010003780.1:14451-36032 GCA_004027915.1 Capromys pilorides | reverse complement strand
ATTAAGGCCTCTCGTTTGTTTCTGCTCTGTCCACACTGCTCTACCATCTTTACAAAGAAAAGAGTGCCAGATAGATATCAAAATATGCACAGGTGTGTCTGGTTGTAAGGCACTCAGGTCCGCAGTGCCATCAACTTGGAGGTCAGAGGCAGGATTCGCTTGCCTAGCTGCCCTTCTGGCGGATCTGGGAGGTCTGTGGTCCTCCCCAGGCGTCATGCTGTGGTGCTCCCGAGGAGCAACTTCCTAGGCTGTGCGGCTTCTTTCCTGCCTGGTGGAGAAACCTCGGTAGCTGGGGCAGCTCCTGGGCCTGCGCCTGAGGGCACTCTGTGCATCGGGTTTTGTTTTCTGACCGAGCTGTTTCATCAGGGAGGATATGGAACTTCAAATGCACTGCAGACGTTAGAGTATTGCCAACCACAAGGTCCATATGTCTGTGAGGACACACACACACACACACACACACACACACTTGACTTCAAGCTCCATGAGGTTTGTGAAAATTGCCGAGAGGAAAGAACGGAAAGCCCTGGCTAGTCAAATAGCTCAGCAGATTAAAGAGTTTACAAGCAGATGCTAGGGTTGGGGGTTTAATTCCCGGGCCTGCCATGCCAGCCCCACCACCAGGGTCCACCAAGATGGTAATTGAGACTGGGCATGGTGGCATGCGTCTGGGATCCCAGCTCTTAAGAGGTTGTAAGCAGACGAATCTCTACGACTCTGATCTAGTAGTGAGACCCTGAACACCCTGTAGAGCCTTCTCTAAAAAATACACAAAATAAATAAGTTAAAAAAAAAAAAACAGGAAGTAGCCCTGAGGCCAGGGTCTTTTCAGTTCTCCGTGTACCGCTGCGGTCAGGGTGCAGTGGGAGCCGATGCCTTGCCCGCCTGCGCCGCAGAGGCCACTCTTGCCACTCAGGCTCTGCTCCCCATAGAGACGGCTCCCCACCCTCTCCTGCGTGTGGCCTCTCAAAGCAGCCAGGGTCAGGGTCCAGGAGAAAAGAGGGCCAGGGCAGCTGTGGTGTTGGTTTAGTGGACGATGGCAGCGGCAGCTCGGCAAGCAGCACACCAGGCCGCTGCCTGAAGCATGAGTATTCTGCTCCGCTGAACACCTGCCTGGCTGATACCCCACTGGGGCGAGAGTCAGAGCTGACCCTGACGGAGACGGCAAGGCCTGGAGGTTGTGGCTGACTGTGGACAGGGCACCTCTCGCGTCCCATCAGCTTCGCCTGAGGTGACTCACCCGCCCTTGTCTGGGTTCCTGAGCTTTCACCTGTGGCAGGGCTGTCAGCCAAATGGAGCCGCCAATCTACACAGCTCCCCTAGATGCAAGGCTGAGATTCACTGATACTTTAGCTAAGTCAACGCTGCTGGTATCTACTGGTAGACACTGGTGTCTACGGCAACAGGTTTGCTGAAAGAGGACCCTGGTGAAGACTGATACCATGGGCAGAACTGCAGGTGCCCTCAGCTGTCGCCCTAGGAACCAGATCTGCTAGACTGGCATGGACTCTCACCCTTACATTTACAGTGTCTGGTGGTACAGTTGGCAACCATGGCAACAAGCCAACAGGACTGTGCAGCAGCTCGGGCCTCTCCGGTCAGTGCTGGCAGTGGGTCCCAGTTCTCACGTGGAGCAGGGGAAGCCCAGGCCCTGAGTAAGCCTTGTCACCCCTCGCCACCTCTTCCAGGGAACATAGACATTGCTGTTGAGCTCTCAGGCCCATCAGACACCTACTGACATTCTGCAGAGCAGGGAGGGAGACTGGGTGACAGACGCAGGAAGCCCACCCTCTCCTGGCTGAAGGACGCCACGTAACTCTGGCCCCGAGACTCCCTCACTGCATGGACATACTACCCAGTCACCACATGGCCCTCTGTCCTGCTGACCACTGGCCTGTTTGGGCCTCCACACTAACACTTGTCCAGTGGTCAGGTTTCTAGGCCACCTACCATCTGAAACACTCCGCCTCTTGTCACAGAGCCCTGGAATGAAGGGTCCACTGTCAAAGAGCTGGACACTACATGTCTCCTGTGGACACCTGCTACTGCCAAGCCTCATGGTTCATGTATGACCTGTGCTTCTGTCTCCTCCTCCTCCTCCTTCCAGCCCACGGGAGGTTTGAGGTCCTGCTCACACACACCTATGTGATGCTCAGGATTCTGCCCAGGCTTTGTGGGGTGCAGCGCCCCTTCCTTTCCTTCAAGGATGTTTCAGTGTGGGTCTGCTCTGTGTGGCAGCAAGCAGAAGGGGTTGGGACTCAAGTCTAATTCCGCTTTAGCCACGGAAGTTCCTGGAGTGACAGGCTAAGAACTGTGAACTTCCGGCTGAGTGACTGGTGACTGGGTTCCCACAGTGGTGCATGCGGGTCCAGGTAGGAGGTGTCAGGGGTCCCAGAAAATGTGGAAAAGATGCTTTGTCCTACATAAGCCTGTCCCTTCCCAGGGACAGTCAGAACGTAAACGGGGCGAGAAAACCTGATGTCATGGTGATGAAAAGGAGACAGTGGGAATTATTATTTTTTCTCTCTACAATACAGGGAGGGCAGTATCTCCACATATAAGAGATTCAGGGGTAAGCAGAGCAGCAGATGGCCCATCACCCCACTGGTCTGGCAGCACATCTCATGCAAGAGCCCAAGCTGTGTCTTAATAAATGGCAGCAACGCTTCTCAATCTGACGCCCAGCCATGGGTGAGGAAAATAAAACAAAAGGTCTTGAGTGGCCACGGTTGGTGGGTGGCAGATCACCCACTGATTCTGGGGTCCCCAAGAGCAGCTCGCAGGGGAGGAACCACACTGTGCCTGTGCCAACGTAGGTGTCTGCACAGAGCCAAGGTGGTCTGACGATGTTGGATTCCTGGTGCCTCCTGAGGCCCAGCGGCCCTGGGACAGCATCGGGGTGATCAGGACCACAAGGACTGAAGACGTCGGCTACACACTTGCCTAAACTGGAGCTGCGGCACCACATAAAGAACCCCAGCAGTTCAGGAGCTAGAACACCCTTGAGGAAACATCTGGACGTGGGGGACACACAGTGCAGTCCCCGAAGAGGAGCTTCTCACACCGCGACCTTTGTCTCCACACTTTTCTCTCATTGCTGGGACAATTAGCCACCACCCAAAGTGAAGGGAGGGTTTATTAGGTCACAGTCCCTGGAGGTGTTGGTCCCTGCTCAGCTGGCTCCAAGGAAGAGGGGCACATGGCAGAGGGCGGCCTTTCATGGCAGCAGCCAAGAAAATGAAAGGAGGAGTGGCAGCAACAATGGCCTCAGAGAGCTAGTCAGTCTCCATTAAAGTACATTCAGGCTGTCCTCCATAATCCCAGCTGCACTCACTCCCATAATCCCAGCGGCACTCACTCCCATAATCCCAGTGGACTGTGAGTTAATCACAAACTCTAGAAGTAAGTGTGCCCCATGACTGCATGAAGCTTTAGGGGGACAACTCAACACAAATCATAACACTCTTCTTGAAATACATATCGACAATGACAGCAGAGACCAGCCGTCAGTCGGAGCCCCAGAGCAGCTGTCTGTGTGCCCCGATGTCTCTTCAGTCGTTCTCTACCATTCATTCTGCAGCCTCCTTCTGAACCTTAATGTCTTAGGCTTAGCTAGACTTACACATTCAAGTCTTCAAAGCTAAGATATTTTTATCTTTTAAAAAAGCCTTGCATTCGAATCACACTTTAGTTTTTCCTTCTTTTCTCTGCTATGCTATTCCTGCCCTGGGAAATTAAATAAACCTTTTAAGAAGGAAAATAAATCCCACTGGATTCACAGATAGACAACTGCAGGAAAATGGTCTGGGGAGTCTGAAAGGCCGAGTCTTCCATCTTGGGCTCTGTTCCCGGATCCCTGCGGGAGCTTCCCCAGCCGCCCCTAGGTGTGTCCTGACAGCCCCTGGAAAGTAGCAAGGGCACAAAGCAGGATACAGCTGGAGCCCGAGGAGAGCAGATGCGGAGGGCACGGGACCTGCGGGCATACACCAGGACCCCGAAACAGAAACGGGAGCCAGAATGCGAGCAGCACAAAATGTCAAATTCAACAAAGCGAAAGACTTCAGGAAAACTGAGTTATGATATGATGAAATATAAGACTGTTGCCCTACTTTATCCCTCTGGGAAGGGAATCCTCTAATTGTTCAAAATTTAAAATAAGAGATATATGTTTCATAGTAACATAAATAAGCGATATTTCTATCACGTGTTAGAAATTACAAGCCATACAATAATGATTTTGTGGACTTCATTACATCAAAATAAAATTTTCTTTGAAAATACTTTTTCTTATAACCACAAAAGACTGTTAAAATATATTGTCAAAATCCAATTAACTTGGCCTGGGTATCTGAACTATAAAACCAGGTGCTGTGGTTCATGTCTAGTTGTCCTCCCAAAGCCTCTTGCCATCACTCGGGTGGCTTCTAGAGTCGGTGCATGATCCAATCCAGGGATTATGGGTGTGAGAGCTACAGTCCCCTGGGTGGGCAATCTGAATGCAGTGTGGGGAGGGGAGAGGGGCTTGCTGGCGGCCACAGCCCTGCTCCTCCCTCTGCTCTTGCTGTTTTGCTGCTTTCTGCCTCCATGAGCTGCTGCCCTCCTCCGTGCGCCACTCTGCCTTGGAGCCAGCCAAGTATGGACTGAAACCTCCACTGTTAGCTAAATAAACCTTTTCTTCTTTCATTTTGGGTGCCCGGGATTTTGTCTCAGCAATGAGAGAAGAGTAACTGAGACACCAGGCACTGAAAATCAGCAAGAATAAAACTAAAATCCAAGAGAACAAAAATATGCAAGTATATGTTATGAAGGAGCCAATGAAGAGCACCCAGGGAACTGGCCAGCAGTCAGAGCCCCAACGCGTCCTTGTTCCCCGCTGAGCCCTTGGACCTGGCCCTGACAGCGTGTGCTGCTAACATCGTCCTGGTGCTCTGAGCGCTGTGAGCCTGTGCACCACTCTGCGACTGCTCTGCCGTAGCACTGCAGTGGGGCTTCGTTGGCGCGTACGCATCTCGAGCCCCCGCCAAGGGCCTCCAGAAAGCCAGCTCCAAAGGCGCGTGAGCTCCTGGTTGGTACCAGCAGAGCGTGTGGTCCCAGCTGTACAGTGTGACTCTCTTCTTCCCAGTGTCTGACATCTGACACCCAGAGGCAAATTACAGGAATAGAGGGTGATCTGGGCTCACAGTGTATGGGGCTGCAAGGCAGAGGAGCCAGGAAGGAATCAGACAGACAGACAGGCAGGCAGGCAGACAGACAGACAGACACATAAACACACAAACACACCCACAGGCACACAGAGAGAGACAGGCAGAGAGAGCCCCGGACACAAGGCCTTCTTCTCATCCACCTCTAGCGATGCCCTCCACTCAGGCTTTTGTGCCTGGTGGTGCACACAGCTGCTGCATCCATCATCAGTAGTGGTTCCAATTGTTATTTATTGTACCCTGGTAACCCCAGTGCCCTCCAAACACAGGAGACTTCCGGGGGCGTCTTAGGTCCTCGCCATGGCTACAATGCTCCTCAGAATGATGCATAATTTAGAATTTCTGAACTCTACATCGCTAGAATTCCCCACTTAGTATTTTTAAGCTGCCGTAGGTCATTCCCAACTGCCACTGCATGAGTGTACGAGAGAGTGCTAGTGTGTACTTAGAGGGGCGCAGCTCCGTTAATATTGAAAGAAATGAAACTAAGAAGTAGTGTGAAATTACTTGCCATGTATTAAAAAGCAAAATCATTTTTACTATACGTGCTCCCAAGCAAACACTAGAAAAAAGAATGAGAATGAAAAATAATAAAAAGTTAGAAAAAAAATACAGAATATCATAAAATAAGATTATAGGCATTCGACAATTGCTGTTGTTGCGTATTGTTGTCTTCTAGTAGTTGCTCAGATTACCAGATATAAGCATGCAAAATTGGTCCAAGAAAGGAAGAAAAAGAAGGAAAGAAAAAAAAAATTATTTAAGCATTTACTGCTCCTTTCAGATGTATTTTTTTCATTCATGTATTTTGGTACAGGGTCTCTCATTTCAGCCTCCCCACCGCTGCACCACAGACATGTGCCACTGTGCCTAGACTCTGGCTCCAGCTCCGCAGGGCAGGGCAGGGCTGGCAGCATGCAGGGCTAACGATCGAACCCTGGTGCCTGAGCTTGCCAAGCAGGTGCTTCGCCCGCGAGCTGTCTCTCCAGCCCTCACTGTTCCTTTCAACTAACCAGTAGACATCAGCATTGCAACTGTACAAGCGATTGCGTATGTACGAATCTATTTTTCTACTGCTTCTTGCTTTTCTCCTTTCCCTCGTTCTTGTTTTTCCTTCCCTTTGAGCATTCTCTTTCTTTTTCACAGTATCCATGGTACCTTTCAGGTTTTATGTTCTCTTTTGGGTTCTTACACTTGGTAGAAAACACAGTGCTTACATAAGAGAGTCTGATTTATTTCACATATGAGCACAGTCTCTAGTTACATCCATTTACCTATAAAGTGTCATTGAGTTTATCTTTCTTTGTCGTTGGTTACCACTACCTTGTATAAAAACACCACATCTTTTTTGTCTACTCCTCAGTTGATAGACGTTTGCTTTTCTCTCGAGATTTAGCTATGGCAAATGTTGCTGTATTTTGGATAAGCAAGCACTTAGGAAGATATGACTTGAAACCCTTAGACACTATCATTTGGGGCTACTGAGCAACCTTAAATACATATATTATATTCTAGGATTCTGCAACACCACTTTTGAAAAATGTTTTGCACTGAACCGTTCTGACCCTGGCATGCTGATAGATGTACACGTAGGCGCGTTTGTTTCTGTACCACAGGTGTTTATTGCAGAGAGTTCGCTGTCACTGTTTAAATACATAAAATGTAGTAAATGCAAGCAGAGGGTATCACAGAGCCCCGATAGCAGATGGATCAAGGTGGCTAGGGATAGATCAACTGGACGACTTTCAGGGAACATGATTGTTCTAAAAATGGCAGCAGAACGAGTCGAACATAATTTCATATATGGAAATTGAGAATACACACAGGAGAGCAATTCTACACTTTTAACATAAACACCCTTGTCAAAGGCATTGCCATGTAGTCTGATTGCAGGAATACCCACAGGCAAGAGGGTCCTGGCCTGTGTCCCCCAGGCTGAGTGGCACGGGCTGGGAGCCACCACTGGAGCAGGAAGGCTACTAGGCTGCAACGGGGGAGGCCCCTGCCACGGTGGGGTGCCCAGGAGGGGTCTCCGGGTGCTGTGCACAGTGCCCCTGCTTCTCCTAAACTCAGGTCCAGGTGTGTCAGGCTGGAGCTGCTCACAGCCAGGTCTTGTGTGCGGCCGTGTGGTCTGCGGCACCGCCGGGGCCACCTCTGTGCTGCAGTGACGTCCTGATGGAGCGGCTCCCTAGCAGCCCCTGTCCTGCATAACCTCACAGGTCCGGCAAGTCCCCCATTAGCAACGTTTAATTGGATATTTTACTAGCTACTTAGTCACTCTTTTGCTTTTGACTCGAGAATGGCCCGTTTATACATAAGGTAGTTCTTTACAGGGCAGGTCTCCCTAGGAACATGTTGTAACTTCTTTTCTAGTTGTATCGCAGTTCCTCTGTCGCTCCCCTCTTATAAGGTCTTCACTGAGCTTTGGTGGCTGAGTTGCTCTAATAGTAAGTCTTGTGCCCGTGTCTATGGCCTTGGATCTGTCTAGGATTTGTGTTTGTTTTATGGCTGCCACGAAGCTTATATAATATATTTTTATTATAACAAGCTATCTTTTCATTTTTATTTTATTTATTTTAGGGGGAGGCAGGTACCAGGAACTGAACTGGACCTTGTGCTTGCCAGGCAGGCACTTGGGCTCCTGAACTGTAACGCTATCTTTCTATTTTAGAGAGAAAAATAGCAGTAATATGGGATTGGGTGGATAGCTCAGTGGACTAAAGGGTCTGCTTAGGCAGAGCACAGTGGCTGGAGTTCCACCCCCGGTGTGCCCTGCTGGCCCTGCCCCCAGGTCCCTCTGAGATGGTGACTTGGACCGGGTGTGGCAGCCCGTGCCTGTAATCCAACACTTGGGAGGCTGAAAACAGGAGAATCACTACAAGTCCAACCTAAGTAGAGAGACCCTGTAGACCCTGTACTAAATACATTAAAAAACCAATAATATGATACAGAATTTCAAAACAAGTTGATAGGAAAAAACAAGCTATGTTAAAATGATAAAAACTCAACACAATTATAAAAGTAAGAACAGAAAAGAAACAGCAACGGAAAGTATAAAAACGAGTGAATTCTTAGGTTATTTACATGTCTTCCTATATTTGAAATTTTATATAAAATTGTGTTTTATATATTTCCTACCCCTTAACTCATCAATATAGTTTCTATTGTCTTCAACCTAGAGATGGGAATAGTTTTCATATTGAGAATAGTTTACAATACTAGAACATTCTCCATTTTAAAAAATTTATTTAGTACAGGGTCTACAGGGTCTCCCTAAACAGATTGGACTCCTAGTGATCCTCCTGTTTTCAGCCTCGCAAGGGCTGAAGTTACAGGTGTGCGCAACCACGCCCAGTCTCGGTCTTGGTCTCAGCGCACCCAGGGATCGGCGCCGGCATGGCAGAGCTGGGGATTGAACCCAGGTCTCCGAGCTGGCCCAAGCAGGCACTTTAGTCCACTGAGCTATCTGGCTGGCCTGCCCCTGGGGTATTTTTTAATAAGTCTCTTGCAGCTAATTTTTTTTTTTTTCTGTTTCCTTGATCCTGCTATTGATGGCTTCTAATACATTTTGAATTTTGTTCAGTATATTTTTCAACTCAAAAATTTCTGCTAGTTTTGTAAGCGCTTTGATCTCATCACTGAGCGAGTCTGTTAGAGTATTAAAAAGTTTCACTATTTTCTTTAAGCTCACTCAGTTGCCTTAAAACAGCGTTAGGCTGTCCTAGAGCTTTTCCACGGCGCTTTCTACCTGGTCCGTGGCCAGCTCCTTGTTCTAAAAGTCACAGCTCCCAAAAGCTCCAGGAGTCTTTGTCAGGAGCGCTCCTCTGGGCTTTCAAGGACTGGGGACCCTGCTGCCCGCTGCCTTTGTCTACCCCTTCTGATGAAGTCTACTCTGGGGCTCACTTTCTCTGACCCCACAGTCACTTCCACATTTCACCACTAGATGGGGCACAAGGCCAGATCTACTAGCTCTGTGTCATTTCAGTGCAGCCCAAAAAGTCAAGTCCAGGTTTAATAAAAGAGACACTACTGATATTTCGTTGGGAAAAACAAACAAACAAAAAACGGGAAATATTCTGTCCCTGCAAGCCTCTGAGTGGGGGTGAGCCTGCCCAGGGCCTGCATCCTCCGTTACTGTCCTGTTCCTGTGCAGTGAGCCTCCCCTGTAGATGAGCCGGCCTCGGTTCCTACTGCACACCTGTGGGCACCAACGCCACCAGGCTACATCTCACTCTGAGCCACAGCCTAATAAGAGCAGCACGACAGGGGTCACCCGAGGTGCCCACTGCTCTGGGTGCCTGCTGCTGAGATCCACCATGCCCAAGACCACAGCACCAGCCTCGGGGGCACCAGCTACCACCAATGCACGTGGTGGGAGGTGGGCATTATCCTGGCTCCCAGCTGTCCCTGGGGCATTGAATTCTGGCCGCTGAGTGCTGAGCAGCGCTGGATTTCGGCACACTGTCCCCAGCTGGCTCACCACTCCCATAGGGCGTAGCTGTTAAGTCTTCACAAAGTCTAAAGCCCCAGCCCTCCGGAGCGGCTGCTTTCATCATCTCCAAGCTCACGAAGCGGCTCAGTGTGCATGGCCAATCAGGGGACCAGGACGCAAGGGCCCAGAGGCAGAGGAAAAGCAGAGGGATGCTTCTCTGTCCCGCGCTTCCACTGCTCCACTCATGGCTGAGAATGTGAAGTGGAGAAACCCGCAGAAAACTGAATTCTCTTAAAGTTAAGTAATGGGCAAATCACAATGAGAAGAGAAGGGGTGGAGAAGGAGAAGATGATGGAGAGAGTGAGAAGGAAATTTGGTTCCAGTGAGAGAGTGACAGGCAGAGATTCCGTGGCCTAAGCCAGGAAGCCCGAGCCCTGGAACTCCTGTGCACGCACACGCACGCCTTGGTGAGATCCCCCTTCCCACTCGCTCTTCAGAGCTCCCTGGAAAGCGTGATCCACGCAAACGCATGCGTGGCTGAGGTCCTGTCGAGACTGCCTGGGAGCGTGGGGAAGCCCCATTACAGCAGAGAGCTCCGTCTCCTTACTGAGGGTGAGAGCCTGAGTGGCCTCTAACTCAGAGCTGCCTGACCTGAAGAACTCGCGATTACAACAGAATCACTGACCAGACCACCACCTGTGCAAAGCAGATACGCAGGTGCAGGTGCAGGTGCAGGTGCAGGTGCAGATGCAGGCGCAGGAGGGCAGGGGGATGTCCTAGTGTGACAGGAGAGCTTGGCTGTTTTAACCTGATTGACTCGAGCCACCGAGAGAGTGGGCAGATCTGGAGTCCTGCAGCATGACCTCAGGATCTGTCAGGTCCTGGCCTTGTACATGCGGCTCTGGCCTGCTCTGACTCCCGGCTGCCCTGAAGCACAGGGCGGTGCTCAGCCAAGCTGCAGTCCAGTGGAGCTGCCAGGAAGCGCCTCCTGTCCTGCATCCCCAAACCCGAAGCCAAGCCAAGCAGACCTTGCTGCGTGGTAGAGAGTGTCAGGGATAAAGCCCCCAAGAGAAAGCTCACATAAGCACAAGCGCTCGTGCGCACACACACACACACACACACACACACACACACATACACACATAGTGCAAGTGGCAGTCTTGCCACAGGCGGTCTGCTGCCTCCTGTGAAGATCTCAGAAGAATCAGAAGTGAAAGTCGGAGAACAGAATAGCAGAAGGGGCCATGGCGGAGGGATTTCAGGCTGAGAACCTCCAGGACGCTTCTCGCGAGGCGGCAGGGATCACGCTCAAAGACTTTCCTAAGCAAAGAACCGACTGCATCTAGGGAGACGCCTGAGAGCTGGAGACGGATGGCCAACTTTTCCGGGTTTCAATCTAAAGAATTACGAATCTGGTAAACTCACTGGATCTCTTAAAGCTCTATTTTGTTTTCTATCAAATAAAGTTGACAATGTTACCGACTTCAAAGCATTAAAAAAGAAGATTGAATAAAATAAAGGCTCTAAACACTTAGCGTGCTTACCGGCATGGAATTGCAGGTTAGAATTCTTAAGCTTTGTATTAACAAAAGCACACAAGAGTTTCTTTGAAATTTTGAGACAGGCCGCAATTTCTTTATAAGTCTTTTCAACTTCAAAACAGAAGACATGAGAACCTTTTCCTTACAAAATCTAAGCAGGAATAGTAAGCACTGATAGATAGGGGATCTTAGCAGACAGTGAGATGTTGACTCAGCGATAATTCATGTATTTCGGAGAAAATGCCCAGAAATACTGGGGACATGAGACATTTGGCAGGGACCCTGGAGATTGGACCCAACATTTTCATGCTAAACTAAACCCTTGGCCCTAAATTTTTTTTTTTTTTTTTAACATTTGAAACTGAGTCTCACTAAATTGCTAAATTGCCAAGGTTGGGTTCAAACTTAGGACCCTCCTCTCTGCATCCCAGATTATCCTACTGGTGTGCACCAGGCCTAGCAGGAAGATGTCTCACCAAGCCGATGACAGCATGGCTGAGTGGAGCTTAACCTTCTGGGGACCCGTAGCGTGACTAATCCTAGAAGTGGTCCAAAGGGTGTGTTCACTCAATTTACATGGGATGAGGGTAGCTCCCGAGGGACGCCACTCCTGGGCTGCCGTGTGCCAGTAAGCTCGGGCTATGGGAACGGAATCCTCCTGGAGCAAAGGCTGGTGTGGGCAGTGAGGGTGAGGGGTGACCGGCCTGAGGTCACGGGCACAGGCCCAGCACACCTGCCATCATTGACAGGCAGTGTCTGCAGGGAGGGCTTCGCGTTGCAGCTGGGCATCAGGCCTGGCCCTGTGTGTAGCAAGCAAGCGTGGGAACGGTTTGGTGAGAAGCAGGTGAGGGCGGAGTGGGAGCCTCACAAGCCGGAGGAGGTGCCTGGACGTTGCCCTTGGGGAGTGCTGGTGGAGCACAGGCACGAACGCGATGACTTCGAAGGTGGAGCAGGAGAGCTGAGTCAGTTTCTGAGGGTGGATGCATGGGCCGCAGACCCAGCGCAAGTCTTGGTAAAGTTCAACTAAGTGGATCAAGAGAGAGCCGAAGTCAGGCCTGGAGATGGGCTCCGAAGAAGCCAGCCAGGCGGGGTCAAGGGAGGGCCCGCTGAGGTGCGGCAGGAAGGCAGAGCAGGCGCCCAAAGCTGCGAGGGCAACGTGAGGCGAACCGTTAAGCCACGTGCAGACCCAAGCACTGTCTGTGTCAGAGAAGGGAAAGGGTGAGGTGTTTTTCATAATCAGGTTGTGAAGAGATGCGTGAGGTAGAAATTAAAATTATACCCTCGAGGAAACAGAGCTAAGGGTTCCATAGTTTGCCAGTTCACCACCATTGGGATGCCGCGCAGTGACCGTGAGATTGGGGGAGGGGAAATCGGTGCAGCGTGTGAATGTGCGGAATCAGAGTTGGGCTCTCACGCATCCGCAAGTGCGCTGAGCAGCAGAGTCAAGGATTTCTTATGATTTTACAGTTTAATAGATTCTGCATTTGTGTGCTGAAAGTCAAACACTAAAAGCCTCTCCATGCCCTATAGAAGCTAGGGACATGTAAGGACTGTCCACGTCCAAGGGCAAAGCCAAACGGTAGTTGAAGAATGTGGCATTCCGCAGAAGCGAGCGTGGCCCTGTCCAGGTGAAGTGGATCAGCCACTTCCTTAGAGAAACACTTCAGAGAGTGAAACCCAGGCCATCATCCTCAGGCTCGGTGCTGTTTAGGCTGCAGCAGTCAAGCCCTGGCTCTGTGACGCCTCAGTCCCGGACTCTGACAGCTGACATTAGACATCTTAAGGTGATCCTCGCCCTTCATGCGGTGCAGGAAGAAGAGGCTTCGAGAATTCAGTAGGGTCAAACCCCAGGTGAAGACCCCCTTCTTTCTTCTGACCCTCTGGGGGGCTTGACAATGGGCACAAACCTTTTACAATCACTCCTTATTAAAAGCTTTAAATCAAAGACATCTTTTAAGAATACACATTTTCATTCTACAATTTCTAATAATATATGTATATATAAGTATAATCTACATGCCTATTTATTATTATATAATATCCAGAGTAGATGCAGTAGTTGAATAATACTTTGTGCGTTCAAATACAACACAGTCATCAACTATTTTGAAATTTTAAATCCTCTTAAAACCTAGGGAAACGTGTTTCCTGTGATTGTGAAAGCTGCGAGTAGCGCGGCAAGCAGCGGTCAGGCCTCGCCAAACGGGACAGCGTGGTGCGGGGCAACATCAGCAAGTCCCAGGTAGCTCGGGTCCTAAGCGGCTTCATCTGAAGGAGAAAGAGAGGAACACTGGGCCAGGCGGGAGTGGAGGCGCAGGCACCAGCTGCAGCGGCGGGGCAGGTAGTGTCCGACCCTCTGCGGACCGGAAGTTCAGCCTCAGCGTCCAGCCACGACCACCGTTTCCCTAACCCTCTCTGTGGGCAACCACTGATCCACAAGAGCCACTGGAAAATAAGTGCCACTGTTTGCGATTATCCTGCTGAACAGCAATAAAGCAGCAGCAAGATTTGGTAAATGAACACTAGTCCAATGGACCTGTGGACGTGGCCTACGCTGCGTCGAAGGTGCCTTCATTTTTTAAAAAGGGATAGAACTCTGGAAGTGGAGCTGCAGGGTGCGTGACAGCAGCCGATCCACCTGTCCACGGAGCTGTTCGTAGCGCGCGGCTTTCCTAAGTGGGTTTTTCCTAAGTGTTTTTAAAAGGGCTATAGCGAATGCTGCTTTCTGGCCCAGGAATCAGCGTGTTTTGGGGGGGTTGTTTCATGGTCTTGTTTTAACTTCATTAATCAATAGTAACACATAATTCATTTAGATGTTTCATTATCGGAGAAATGAGGCTCTTTGAAAAGTTGACTCTTACGTTTTGTCAAGTGTTTATTTTTATATGAACTTAGACTACAAGAGAAGCTGCAAGAGGACGCAAGAGCCCCGGATGTGCGTCACCAGGGTTTCTCTCTGGGTTCCGTGCTCCGTCTGCGCATGCTCAGTGAGCAGCCCCCCCATCCCCCACCCCCCCTAGGGCCGGGTCCTCCGCGTCCCTTCCAGACCCGGGCGGCCCTGGTTTCTTTGCGGAGCTCTCTCGGAAGCTGCCACTGCTACAACCGCGTGCGTTTCTCACGGTGCCTCCCTCCTTGCAGCCCTGCAGACCACGCCGCTGCTCTATTTCTGGGTGTAGCTACTTGAAAGCTCCTGCTTCAGTCACCCCGTGGTGTCACAAGGGACAGAAACCCCTTCCGTGCTTGGCTGGCTCCTCTCTGTTGCGGGCTCGTCTCGGCCTTTGGTCCTCCTCCCTCCATGGGCGCCAAAGCCAATGACACCACGGAGCGAGCACCACCGCGCCCTCTGGGACCCTGAGCTCCAGCCCCGGGTGGGGTCCAGCGGTGGCCCAGGTGGCAGCGCAGGGGCACACGTGTGCCAAACCCCAGAAAACGCGCACCTTGCTCATGTGGGCCAGCGTGCCTCGCTGCTACCTCAGCAGGGTAGCTTGGAACTTGCCTCGCCTTGGGTACGTGCACACCAACCCGGCCTTTATCTGAACACATGAAAACACAGGATATTTCAGCAGCGACATCTTCCCAGCGTGTGTCTAACTCCCACGAAGCTGCACAAGGCGGCGCCGCGACCGGACCCCTGACCCCGAGAGTGTATCCTGCGCTTCTCAGGTTCTGTCGCTCCCTGAAGAGTGAACTGCCAGGGAGACAGCCCAGGAGAACAAGTGTTGCCTGGCAAGCACAAGGTCCTGAGTTCAATCCCTGGTACCACAAAAAAAAAAAGAACCCGAAGAGTGAACCTGGAGAAAGAAATGCGCGGGCCTCTCACTTAGGCCCTGTACTCATCCACGAAATGACCCAGACGTGTTTGGTAAATAGCTAATGAAAAATGCATTAGCGACGTGACTGCCAGGGTAGACTGCAATACTGTGGAGCAGTAGCTCTATTCATGTATTTTTACATTTCTTTTGGCCATTCGTGGAAGTAATGAGAATTCAAGCTTAAAATATTTGAACACGTTTCCTGCATGTTTCAAACGTTTTGCCAATATATGAATGCAGAGCGCGATTATGAGCATGAACCACGTCTTGGAAGCAGGCTACGGCGGCTGCTGATTTACCTGGAGCTTGTTAATGGCTGCCTGTAATCCACGTACTTTGAAATACTTTTTTACTAAGATAATAATTAGGTTCATCCCCAGAACGCCTAGCGACTACATTCTGTTGTCGAGAGAAGATAATTAGTGAGTATGTCAGGAGTGTTGCAGAAGTCAGAGGGAAACACTCTCATATTCAAAGGTCCGCACGGAAGAGAGAAAGCCTTCCGAGCTTTGGATATCGGTTCACCTTGTGAAGCACAAATCTACAGGCTGCCGCTGCAAATTTAAATCTCTAATTGGGATTCCTGTAGCCTCCAGCTCTTGAAACACGGTTCCCACTGAAAAAATATTTTTTTACCTTCTAATTTTTGCTTGAAATTTGGTAAAAAAAAAAAAAAAAAAAATTACTTCTATGATCATCAACACAAAGAAAAACCCCACCGAGGTGGTTGTTTTGAGATAAAGTATCTTAGAATATAAAATACTGGTTAATGCTAAGCATCACTTTTAGCCAACAAAATCTGAACTTTACAAAAGAAGCCGTTTTGTGAATAATAAGCTAATAAGCATGTCTATTGCACAAAATGGAGACAGCAAAGCCGTAGACAAAAATAGTTTTAGTAACTTTCTGTTTGCCTTATAACCACAAGGATATTAACTATCTTTCAGGCTCACTTCTTAGGGTGAAATTATATGATACTTAACATTGTAAGCTGCTATTTCAATTCCCTGAATTGGGGCCGGCCTGATACTCAGTGGAGTAAAGCGCCTGCTTAGGCAGGGCACAGCGGCTGGGGTTCCATCAGGGGGTGCCATGCTGGTTACACACACATACCCCCACGCTGAAACTGGGATTGAGACTGGGCGTGGTGGCGCCCACCTGTAATTCCAGCACTTGAGGGGTAGAAAACAGGAGAATCACTATGAGTTTGATCTACATAGTGAGACCCTGTAGACCCTGTCCCAATTACAGAAAAAAAAAAAAATTCCCTAAATTCTTAGTGTCTTCCTAAAGTGCTCTTGGGATCTTGGGTGGGGCTAGAGGGCTAGAAAACGGCCACAGAAGGAAGGGCTGCTCCTCCCCCTGACAGGGACCCAGAATTTTCCCACCACAGAATGAGGCAGATGAATGGAACATTCTTCCTGTGGAAATGTGGACTGTGGTAGACCCTAAGGCAACCTGAGCAGCCCTGATGGCAGTGGGGACGCAGCTCCAGGCCAGCGACCCTGCCAGCATGGAACACATAGACTGCGTAAACTGAACTAGCTTTAGATTTTTCCCTAATAGCGCTCTTTAAATTAATTCAACTAGTGTATCAGTGTAGATGCACCTCTATCCCAGGGCCATAACTCTGGTTTGATGATCTAATAGGTTAAGAGATTTATGGGGAAGTGAAACTAAGATTAAAATAGATTATATTAGGACTAGTGCCAACATAATTAATTTTCTGACTATGTTTCGTACGTTAAAAAGTGCTTTGTGAAAGGTCTGCGCCACAGAAAGTCATGGACCTTAATTCAGTGTAAATCCCAGCCCTGGACACATCATGCATAGATTCTCATTCCCAACTACAGCAGCATTTGCTGCCGCTAGGTGGCAGAGGTGAGCTATTAATAGCCATTGGGCCACACAGGTAGAAATCCTTCACCGTTCCACGTTTTATCCACAGTGCCGGTTCCTCTTCCTCACTCTGTGGTGGGGTGCCCACCCCAGGGCACGTGCACCGCTCACACCCCGGATCCCAGTCCTAGACAATGACCTAGCCATGAACCCCAGATTCAGCCACCTCTGCAAAGCCCACCCCTGCACCTGCATGAGGCTTTGGGGAGACACTGAGACACGAACCACAGGTCAGACCTTAAAACTGAGTCAGCGTTTCCCCAAATAAGACAGGACGTACTATTTTTGATAAAGCCAATGGAAAATGTTGTAGCTCGTGCAGGACCAGTCAGGGATCTTCTGGCCACCGATTCTGCATGAGGTTATGGCTGAAGTCATGCTCCACACAGCTGCAGAAGCGCATCAGCTGACAGGAGTTGCCCTGAAGCAACTGTGAATCGATTGAGGTAATTCTTACTATCCTGAGAAAGGAGGAAAGAAGATGAAAGAAAGGAAAGGGACTCGGCAGCCGGATTTTCTGCTTCTCAAGGACCCAGATAAAGCGATCCCAGGCTGAGGACACTTACCATATTAGTATGTTTCTAAGCACTTGGAAAATGACAGGTCCGTGTGCGATGTAACAAGACCCGCGGATGGTCAGGAAAGAAGGGTGGTTTACGGAAATGTCCTTGTGAATAAAAAGCAGAAAGTCGCACTTCTCCTGTGCACCACAAGAGGGCGCCAAAGCCCCTGATCGTATTGTGAGAAGGACTTCGCTGGGGCGCAACTTCTGGCTTTCAGCCTCTCAGGTAAGCCACGCCAGATAGGATTTGCTAATAAAAGTTGGCACACCAACGGCACACGGAGGTAATATGGTACTAAGAAGAGAAGCCACGCACTGGAAGAGCCAGAAACAAGAAACATAATGAATGCGTTACAGGCGCAGAGCGGCAGCGGAAGGATCTGATGCAGGAATCGAGCCTGGGACACGCTGCTCCGTGCAGAGCACTGGTGGACGGCCGGCGAGAGCGTGCGTAATTCGTGCCTCTGAGCGAATTAGGAGATTCTTAACCCGAGAGTAAGGGCAATCACGTCAGTAAAAGGTCGTGAACTCACCCCCAGGGGCCAGAGCTGGGACAGCTGCAGACCCAGAGCTCAGTCACTCAGAGCAGCTGGGTCCCAGGAAGAGCTACAGCGGGGCTTCCCTAGAGACCTCGCAGGGGTCTCTGCTTCTGTAAGCAGGGAGCGCCAGTCTTCTGGGTAACTGTTAGACCCAGGGCTTGGACTGAAATTGCACCTTGGCGTTTGGGCCATCACCGTGGCCCCAGACCCGGTGCCTGAGGAGACCAAGGGAAGCGCAGGGGTCCTCGCCCCCACCCGGCTTCCTTCTGGCCCACACAGCTTGTGCTACGTCCAGTGAGCACCCATGGGTGCGCTGATGACCCGGCGCCCACAGCCAGCGTGGACGCGCAGATTGGCAGAGCGCACAAGAACGGACTTTCCCCGCCCTGATGAAGGTCAGGCGTGACCAGGAACCCGCTACCCCGGGAGCAGATGGCGTGGGCGCGGCCGTTCTGCTGGGCCTCCGTAACGCCGCCCAGGGGCTGCCCAAAGCCCCATTTCCGTCAGCAATCTTTCCTCTGCAAAGGTGAGACGACCCCGAGGAGACGAGAGCAAACTAACCCAGCTCAGCCACGAAGGAACCGGACTTGCCCTGCTGGGGCGGATGAAGTAACGATTAGGGTAGACCAGCGTTGCCTTTGCGCTCTGCCTGTTGTAAACACTGCTCCACTATATTATGCTATTTATACTCTGCATCCTACCGTTATACTACCTAGTCTGCAAATATTCTATTTATGCAGGGAGTATGCCATGTTAACCATATGACAATGGGCTTTCATTGAAGAAAAAGACCACAGGGGCTGGGGAGAGAGCTCAGTAGAGTAAGTGCTTGCCTAGCAAGAGCAAGGGCCTGAGTTCAATCCCTGGTCCCGCAAAAGAAAAAAAAAAAAAAAAAAAAGACAACGGTGTATACTTCTGACCTTGTTAGGCTGGGGTTCCTCCTTTTGCCTTCTGTCACGATGTCATCTACAGGGATATAACATCACATTGTTTCATTGCATGTCCCCATCCTTGCAGTTGCAAAAGGAGCTCCGAGTGGCAGGAACCCTGGTGGCCTCCGTACTCTAAGCATACCACGGAGGAAGGGACGTGACCCTGGAAAGATTCAGGGCTGCCTGCCTTGGAATACGAGGTGACCTTTCTCCTAAAGGACGTGACAGTTGTTCCACCTTGTCCTTCACATCGACCGCAGTGAACTAGAGCATGGAAAATAGCGCCCCCATCCACTCGCTGAGAGACACAGACAGCTCGAAGGTGCAGGGGCTCGGAGGTAAGAGGGCTCCCCAGCAGGTCCGGGTTGTGGCTGCAGCCCAGGCTCCTGGACAGAGGCCCGGGAGGACCCGGAGACACTGAGGAAGCTGTGGAGAGAGAGACGCCCTGGGGGGAGCATGGGAAACCCCAACTAGAACGAGGCACAGACCCGTGGTGCGTAAGAGCCAATCCATGCCCTCCCTCCCTGTGCCCTGCGAAATTAAGCGAGCGTGTGTAAAACAGCTCATGCAATTCTAGAAAGAAGGACCCGAGCGCAGAAGAAAACGTTAAGTGACACCAGCAGAGTCCGAGTTATTTATTCAATAGCTCTGGGAGTAACAGAAGCATCTGGGAGCAGACCGGAACAGGACCAGAGCAGCCCACGCGCTGGAGCCGAACCCAGCTGCACGCTGATACCTGGCGGCCTTAGGACAGCCCAGGGCCCACTCTACCGTAGGCGGAAAGAACTCAAGTCAGCGTGGCAGTGGCAGCCGCATGCATGGGGTGGGGTGCCTCAGGGCAGGGTGCCTGGGGTGGGGCGCCTCAAGGCGGGGTGCCTGGGGTGAGATGCCTGGGGTGGGATTTCTGGGGTAGGGTGCCTCAGGGTGGGGTACCTGGGGCAGGGTGCCTGGGGTGAGATGCCTGGGGCAGGGTGCCTGGGGTGAGATGCCTGGGGTAGGGTGCCTGGGGTGGGGCGCCTCAGGACGGGGTACCTAGAGTGGGGTGCCTGAGGCGGCTGGGCCGGAGAGTCCCTGCCTTGCTCCTGCCCGAGCTGACCTTTGCTCCTGAGCCTGGGGCCCCCGGCCTCACGGCCCTGCTCTAACGGACCCTGTTCTGTCACTGTTGCCGGCGCGGTCTCCATAGCAAGCGGAGGCCTCCCTGAAGGCCGGGGTGGTGGCACACGCCTGGAATCCTGGCACTCGGGATGCTGAGGCACGAGGGTCTTTGTGAGTTTGAGACCAGCTTGGGCTGCTAAGTGAGCTCAAGGGCAGCGAGGTTTGTGTTTGCAGGGACTGCAGCCAAATCGTTCTGCTTTGGCGCACTGCCCTTGATGAAACGGCCGTGATTCTATGGTAGCTGCCGAAGCTTTGAAGTCTGCTGGGTATTGGAATTAAGCAGCACACGGATGGTCTCAGAATATGAGGTTATTAAAAGATCTGGGACAGTTCAGCTATTATTATTGTTGTTTGTATGTATGTATGTATGTATGTATGTATGTATGTATTTTTGCAGAACCAGGGATTGAACTCAGGGCCTTGAACTTGTCAGGCAGGCACTTGTGCCCCTGAGCTAATCTCCCCAGTCCCCAGTTTAGCTCTTAAATACTTGATCTTGTCCTTTGGAAGAGAAGCACAGTTTCCGAGTAGTCTTATGAGAACCCTGTCTTTTTTTTTTTTTTTTTTTTTTTTCATGATGCTTGTTTGTATTTTCTCAGTTATTTTATATGAATGGCTGCTATTTTAAATGCATTAATTTACTAACAGGTGTGAAAATACAATCACAGCCCAAACACCATTAGAATCATCAGTTTCTGTTTTATCAGTGATAACACAACAGTGCAAGTTTTTAACTGAAAACAAACATCTGTCTAAAGCATAGAAATCTTAGCATTTGTAGCAGTAAAAGTCAAACCTATCATGTAGATGAGAAGTCACACAAAAATATCCAGCTATTTGTAGAAATTGGTATTGTTCTAATGTTAGCTGTGAGTTTAAGGGACCTTTTCAAGAAAAGTGAACGATGCACAGTGTGGCCTTTACGCTGGCGAGAGGCAAATGTCTTCCTCCAAGTCACCTTCTGCTCTTGATTGTTCAACATTGGACGTCTCTGTCTCAGGGCTGAAGAGACATCGCTTTACTGTCACCAATGCAAAAGAAAACACATGTTATTAAAATAGTCACCAAGCGTTACCTGTTAAAATTTGAAAATATAAAATTGCCTGCTAACAGTAATAGAAATAGAAATACTTTGTCGTGTCACTTAAGTGAAATAATTCTTATTATTAATCATTGGTTCAGCAGCTGTGCGTATGTTTCCAAAACGTAATTGATCTCATCAGAGAGTACACTTCCTGGATTGACCAATAGTTAACAATATCTCAAATTATTTACAATGCATTAATAAAGATGGTGGTGTCGATTAACAGATTTTCCATTAAAAATACTGCAATAAGTTATACTGACTCTTCCCTATCCTTCTATTCTGCTCTCCCACTAAGCTTTCCAACTTACCCTTTTTCCTCAGCATTGGCTTATCTTTTCAGGAACTCTTTTCCCAACCACAGTGGCCTGTATCACACTGGTGGGGGGGTGGGGGGATGGGGAGTGGGGGTGGGGGGGTGATT